>CAUYRH010109677.1:0-11025 GCA_963574655.1 Perodicticus potto
TGGCGGGCGCCTGTAGTCCCAGCTACTTGGGAGGCAGAGGCAGGAGACTCGCTTGAGCCCAGGAGTTGGAGGTTGCTGTGAGCTGTGATGCCACAGCACTCTATCCAGGGTGACAGCTTGAGGCTCTGTCTCAAAAAAAAAGAAAAAAAATGGCAAAAATGGCAAAAATGTTTTCTGTCTGGACTTCTGGGGAACTGAAACCTGCATCCCTGCCTCAGACCAGTGGTCCGGAAGGGTGGGAATGTCTCTTGTTCTTTGTGCCTTAGGAAATAGTTGAAGGGGATCCTGTGGGTGAAGGTCACAAGATTCTCTTGGCCTAAAATGGGAGTATGGGCTCAGAACCTTTAAAAGCTCTGTGCTTCTGCTCAGAAGCAGGAATTTGGATTTCCTCCTTTGCCAGTAAAGTAATAAACTTCTCCTTATTTCTCCTCAAACTGGGGTCCCTCTTTTTTCTGATACAACTTTCAGGGGAAGTGGTGAACTTTCAGTAACACTTAGATAAAATTACTTACAAGGAAGGTCATGGGTGTCTCCTCTCTGTACCACTCCAAGTCATGTAAAAGAGGCATCTCAAATCAGAGATTTCACTCTTACACTTCCACCGACCCATCTCTCAGGCCTGGCATTTTATCACTCTGAGATCCCTTGACAGGGATGGAGAACAAATTTTGACATTTTAATGTGAATGCTCATTTGGGGTAGCATTTTCAAGTATTTCTTTAAAATATCATATCTGTCAGAAAATACAAAAGGTAGACTATACTTTTGTAATTGTGGGATTTGTAATTAGGGGAGATAAAAGAAACAGTAAGAAGCATGCTTTTATTCCTCCGTGAAATAACCTCCATACCTCTCTCATACCATTCTACTGACTACATTGTTAAGGAATCAACAGCTAGCAACTGAAATTAACAAAAGTAATAATATCTTTACCAGGAAAAAGCAACTTTGCCTAGAATTAGCCCTCATTATCTTATATTAGGTAACGGGATACATGGTTGAGCTCACGGGTAACCCTAAGAATACAAAGGTGAATGGGTTAAATTTTAGCATTATTTCTGTTTGTTTGGATCCCATGATATGGTCAAACTTGTGTTTTGCGCTGGGTCCCTTTTTTGCATTCTCCTCTTTCAATTCTTTCTCTTTAGTGTTGATTCTAATTGCCCTGTTTGGTGTGAAGGACAAAGGTCAGAGCTTGGTATAGACATCCTCTATAGCAAGCGACTAGTAATGGTTTTCCATTCCCCATATATACCTCTTTCTTTTCTTTTTCCCTCCTCCTGTGTCCCTTTTTCCCTCTCCTCCTTTTCCACCCTCCTACTCCCTTTATTCTTCTCCCTTTTTTCCTTCTCCACTGCCTGTGTCTTAGGCCTGCCAGTGACACCCAGGCATTGCTTAGCCCTGCCCTCCACCCTTCAGTGGGGAAGGAGCACTTGGATACCTATGTGAGCAATTAGGTACGAACTTTCCCTACAGACTACAAAGTGCCGCTTTAAATAATATAACCTCTTAAGGTAAATCTGTGTCAGACTCAACTTTTCCTGGGGTCATGGGAACCAATGAGATTTTGGATTTAAGAAAGAGTGTTGGGTGAGAAAGCAGTTTGCCATGAATAAATTGAAAGTTGACTGTATGTTGATTGAAGTTTAATTTTATTTCATTCGTTGTCTTAATTTTTTGTACCTAAATATAAATTATTATGTCATGTGCCCAAAAGAAAATAATCCTGTGACATACACTGCCATTGATGTTTTATAGATGAGATCTTGTTTGGATTTTTTATTTTGTCTCAGGGTACTAAGATTACATAGTACTTCATGTATTTGCAACTGTTTGAGAGTCTAAAACCTCACTAAAACAATTCATAGATTTTCAACTGACGTTACCATACCAGTTAAAGTTAAATTTTACCTGTGAATTTCATATTTGGATCTATAGGTTTCTTAAAGTAAAACTAAGTTGCTAATTTAATTAGATAAATATTTTCAACTAAAATTTCTTTTTTAGATACCCTTCTGTAAAGCCATATGAGAAATTCACTTTATGATTTTTTTTTCCTTCTTTTTGGATGGTATTTCAGTTTGTTACAGAAGAAATGCCAAAATGTCTGTCTAGACACTAAGAATTTAAAATCAAATTTCTTCTAGTTTCTTTAAAATCTTTAGTCAAGAAGATTAATTTTTGTACATTTCTTTTTAAAAAGCATTTTTTCATAATATATCTATCTACTTATTCATTTGAACTCTGTGATATATTTCTTTTTTAGAGGACTAATGAGAAAATGATGATCTAATTATGTTCTCTAAAACTGAGTATAAGAAAGAAGACCTAAAAATATTTGGCAATAAAACCTTTCTAAATCTCCTATAAGTGTTTGGGGAACAATTTTGCTGCTCTAGGAATAGAAACAAAACATGATAAATGTTAAGATAAAGAGACTAAGGATCATGTTTTTCAAAACATTCATGACTGTGGTCAGTATTATGGAAGTGGATTTCTTAAAAATGTATTCTTAAAAATTAAACTATGTATAATATACAAAAAAGCCTATGTCTTTTAAATTTTTAACTTACATTTCTAAATGCTTAGTAGAAAAATGAGTGAGATTATGTGAGCCAACTCAGTGGGAGAAACTCAATATTGCAATATGCTGTTTTTCTTGTGAACTGCTGCTTCTACTTCTTAAAAAAACTATTGATTATGCAGAAAGTATGGAAAATATAGAAAAGCATGTTAAGTAAAATGAAAGTTGCTCATGATTTGCATTGCTCAGAAATAATATTAGCATTTTATTATATTTTCCTCCAAAATTTTCATGTGTAGCATGCATAATTTTTAAAAAAATTAGCCAGCATGTAATTATAAAGCTATTTTTCCTATCTGTATGGTGGAGTTAATAGTACCTTCCACATGGTATGATTAGGAGGACAAATAGTGAATGCTTCTGTGTGGCTACCATCATATAACATGATGGTGTTCTTGTCATTATGACTATTACTACAATACTTAGTATCGTGTATTTTGCTTTGTTTTATTTTGTTTTGAGATAGTCTTACTCTGCTGCCAGGCGACAGTGCTGTGGCATCAGCCTAACTCACAGAAACCTCAAACTCCTAGGTTCAAGTGATCCTCTGCCTCAGTCTCCCCAATAACTGGGACTACAGGCCCCTGCCCCAATGCCTGGCTAATTTTTCTATTTTTTTAGTAGAAATGGGGTCTCACTCTTGCTCAGGCTCGCTGTAACTCCTGAGCTTAGGTGATCCTCCTACCTCAGCCTTCTGGAGTGCTAGGATGACAGGCTCAAGCCACTGTACTCGGCCTTTTTAAAAATTAATGTGAGCATTAAGCCTATAAAAACATGATTTCGGGCGGTTGCATCATTTTTATCTTATATACAATTTAGTTTAAGCACCTTCTTATTTTTCATCGTCTTCTCATTAAGGGAGAAAAAGACATGCCATATAATTCTTTCCATTCCTAATGATTTCTTAAATCAGAATAAATTGTTTAAATTTAAGGAAAATAATTGTTATTTGCTGAAGTGTCTGCTCTTTATCTCCTCAATGGCCTTTGGTTAATTTGAGTAATAAGTACTTTCTGTAATTTACTCTTAACTTTCTTTAAAAGTATTGAGAAATGTAATTATTTAAATGGTTTGTCCTTAAGCTCTGAATTATTTAATATTTGGGGTCATGGAGGAGTGATTACTTGCTATGCATATTGTTGCTAACCCTTAATACCAGTTACAAGGAATAATGATTTGAGCTATAACTGATATGCGGCTTGCTTTGGAACCTTCCTTGGACAGGCTTTCTAAAATGGTGTCTCATCAATATAATTAGCAAATTTATGTATCTACTCAATTGGGTATCTTTGATTGTATTTTTTATTAAAACCATTCTTATTTTTGTTGCTAATTTTAAATCCTCAAAAAGTCACTAAATGGTAATTAGGTTTTTGTATTTATCCTTCTAAGATCCCACTCCACTTCCCTCCCCCTAGTGGTTTTAACTTCAAGGAGCACGAAAAAGTACTCCTGAGTTTTACAATTGCTGGGATTTTGAATGTAAAATATGTATAAATGGCCTAGTGCTGTGGCTCACGCCCATCATCCTAGCACTCTGGGATGGATGGATAGCCTGAGCTCAGGAGTTGGAGATCAGTGTGAACAAGAGCGAGACCCTAAAAATAGAAAAACTGGCTTAAGGCTTGTAGCTCAAGCAACTAAGGTGCCAGCCACATACACCAGAGCTGGCGTGTTCAAATCCAGGCCACACCCACCAAACAACAGTGACAACTACAACCAAAAATTAGCCAGACGTTGTGACGGGCACCTGTAGTCCCAGCTGTTTGGGAGGCTGGGGCAAGAGAATCGCATAAGACCAGGAATTGGAGATTGCTGTGAGCTGTAATGCCACAGCACTCTACCCAGGGTGACAGGGCTCTGTCTCAAAAATAAATAAATAAATAAATAAATAAATAAATAAATAAATAAGTAAGTAAGTAAGTAAGTAAAAATAAAATAGAAAAACTAGCCAGGCATTCTGGCAGCTGCCTGTAGTCTCAACTCAGGAGGCTAAGGCAAGAGGATTGCTTGAGCCCAAGAGTTAGAGGTTGCTGTGAGCCATGATATTCTACCCAGGGCAACAGAGTGAGACTCTGTCTCAAAAAAAATTTTTTTTAAATAAAATATGTATAAATATGCTTAAACTGAAACTTTTCTTGACCAGGAAAGAAATGCATTAAAAGTAGAAAAGTCTGATTAGAGTTCATTAATGCATTAATTTAGAAAGTATGAGAAAGACAGGGAATAATGTCTGTTTCAATAATTTAAAAACTGAACTATTAGTAGTGCTAAGTCTTTTGCAAGCACTTTATCATTAACATGTGACTTATGTTTTGTTCCAGTTCGTCTGCATAGCCCAGCAAGATTATTGCCGTATTCTCAACCAAGTAGAAAAGAACATGCAAAAAGTTGAAGAGGAGGGAGAGATTGTCATGGTGAAAGAACACAGAGAACTTGATCGGACGGGAACAAGGAAAGGACACATTGTTATCAAGGTAAGACAAAGAACTACCCCTTCTTCCACGGAAAGGAAGTTTTTTGGTATTATCACTTGTGACAATTTAGGATTTTTTAAACTTACTTTTGAAAAAACGTCTTGCTCTGTTGCCTGGGCTAGAGTGCGGTGGCAGGATCATAGGTCATTGCAACCTCGAACTCCTGGCTTCAGGCCATCTCCTTCTTCAGCCTCCTGAGTAGTTGAAGCCACCACACCTGGCTGATTTTTTTAAATTTTCTTTTCTTTGTAGATACATATGTCACACAGGTTGGACTTGAAATCCTGACCTCAGAATTTTTCCTTATTTGTTTTCTTTTTTTTTTTTTTTAACTTCTTTTACTTTTAAGCATAATATATCTTGAAGGTTACTGGTTGTGGAAATAAAAAAACATGGTGTTTTCTGATGAATAGTTTTATTATCTGTGTTGCTATGCAGTTCATTTTGTGTTGAAGATTTGAAATCAAGATGCCATATAAATGGTATATCTTCAGGGTAGTGATTAAACCTTTTATTTGTTACAGGGCACCTCAGAAAGGTTAACAATGCATTTGGTGGAAGAGCATTCGGTAGTAGATCCAACATTCATAGAGGACTTCCTGCTGACCTACAGGACGTTTCTTTCTAGCCCAATGGAAGTGGGCAAAAAGTTATTGGAGTGGTTTAATGACCCGAGCCTCAGGGATAAGGTTGGAACTATATTGCTTTGGCGCTTAAATAAGAAATATTAGACTGTAAACCCAGAAGATACCTTTAATGTATATTTTTATTCTACCAGTTATATTCAAATTAATTTAATAAAATATATTTTGTAAGTGAAAAACAATGAAAGATAAGGTGATAAAAATAATAGTTCTTATTATATATTTCTAAGCTCAGACCTAGAAATGTCTTACTTCTTTAAATGCCAAGGCCAGTATATTGGCCACCAAATATTGGAATATTAATTCTGTTGGGAATATGTTAAAACATAACCAAATATCTGGATTCCATGGGAGTGTGGTTCTCTGGTTTGGTAGATAGTGTATTCCAGATCAAAGTTACAATCTTTAAATTGGCACCAAAGCTGCATTTCATTATAGCCTTTGCTGCCTGTGGGTGGAGTGATACACTTTGAAGAGACTAGAGACTGTCTTTAGCAGCTCTTGAGAGCTCTGTCAAGACCAAATTGGATGACAAAGTACATCATTTTATCTCCTTCTTTTTATAGCCTGTTCCTGCATAGATCCTTCTAGGTTTAATACCATCCATTCTCTTAGTCCAGTGTGTGCTTCTACCTTTTTATTTTTTAGTTTCTGGCTTCCTTTATATTAACCTGTTTTGGTTTTATTTTATCAGTTGGTTTTATTTTGATCAGTTTCAAATATGTTTTAAAAGTAGAGCAAGATGTAACTTAAATACCTTCACAGATTCAAAACCCTTCCTGGCAAAGCAACATAGTCTATAGTCAAAGTATATTGCCTCTGTGCCTGTAGCACAGTGGTTACGGCGCCAGCCACATACAACGAAGGTGGTGATTTCGAACCCAGCCCGGGCCAGCTAAACAACAACAACACACACACAAAAATAAAGTATAAATATGTATTTTCAGAAGGTCATTTTTTATATAAATAAAATGCTTATTGAAGGCTTGATTGTTATCTTCCTATTCAGTACTACCTGGTAAATTGTTTGAAAGTCAGATATCATTTTTGAAATGAGATTAACCACATTTTCACCACAGTAAAGACGAAAACTAATTGAAAACAATTGATCTTTCAGGTTACACGGGTAGTATTACTGTGGGTGAATAATCACTTCAATGACTTTGAAGGAGATCCTGCAATGACTCGATTTTTAGAAGAATTTGAAAATAATCTGGAAAGAGAGGTAGTATTTGTGATTTTTTTTTTTAAACCAAAATGTCAGCTTTAATTTCATTTGTTTGGCCTGTCTGAATTGACACCACTTTCCCTGAACTCTTACAGAAAATGGGCGGACATCTAAGGCTATTAAATATTGCATGTGCAGCTAAGGCAAAAAGAAGATTGATGACATTGACAAAACCATCCCGAGAATCTCCTTTGCCTTTTATCTTACTAGGAGGCTCCGAAAAAGGATTTGGGATCTTTGTTGACAGTGTGGATTCAGGCAGCAAAGCAACCGAAGCAGGCTTGAAACGCGGAGATCAGGTACACCCTTTCTAAGTCCAGGCTTAAGGGCAAATTTTGGTGTCTTTTTTCCTGACAACTTATTGTGATACTGACATTAATTTTATAATCTCATTTTTAGATTTTAGAAGTAAATGGTCAAAACTTTGAAAACATTCAGCTGTCAAAAGCCATGGAGATTCTTAGAAATAACACACATTTATCGATCACTGTGAAAACCAATTTATTTGGTAAGTATTTTTATCTACTTTCATTTTTCTCCTCTTGGTTTTTTTTTTTTTTGTTTTATTTTCATTAATAGTTATTGATGGAAAGAGCCATTTTATAATTAATACTTTAAACATCATAAGGGACAAAGTATTTATAGTAAAATACATGGTTAGATCTAAGTCAAAATCTGACTTAAGGACCATAAAAATACTCTGTTTTGATTGATAAATGAAATCTTATTGATAAATACTAAAGTGCCTAAAGATCAAAGCAGTTATACTACTCTCTTTAAACTTATTTTGATAGAGCAAATACACCAAGCAGACTCTTGGTGTCATTCATTTACTGAAGTAGTGTTTTTCCACAGCATTGCAATTTTGATAGCTGAAGTCTGTACTTCTCATATATTTACAAGTCCTCCTTTGCCTTGGAATTCTTTAGAATTCTTGTAATTAGCATTTTGTGGTTTTTCTATGTATTTTAGTTTTTAAAGAACTTCTAACAAGATTGTCAGAAGAGAAAAGAAATGGTGCCCCTCACCTTCCTAAAATTGGTGACATCAAAAAGGCCAGTCGCTACTCCATTCCAGATCTTGCTGTAGATGTAGAACAGGTGATAGGACTTGAAAAAGTGAATAAAAAAAGTAAAGCTAACACCGTTGGAGGAAGGAACAAACTAAAAAAGATACTCGACAAGACCCGGATCAGTATCTTGCCACAGAAACCATATAAGTGAGTGTCTGTCTTAATTTTCCATACATTATTTTATTGTGTTAAAATGATTCACAAAAGTAGTGATATAACTAATGTTTGCATGAGTCTAACTAGTGTTTTAATGCTTTTATGGCTAAGCTTTCTTAGAGAAGTAGTGCTAAACAATTGCATTAGTTTTTTACCCATTTTTACTACTTACTTGCCCATTCCCAGGCTTCATCAGAGATGCTTTAGTACTTCCCCATTTGAACTAGATATTTTTCCTCATTTGGACTTTTTAAAAAGTAAGTGTGTGTTTGCCACCTCTGTTCCCTAGGGCGATTAAGAGCAGTTTTCACTACTGTTTCTTTGTTTCTGGGTATTTTCTCTACCATCAGCATCTGCTCTTTACAATCAAATTGCTTCTTCAGCTGCTTCCCACTATTGATCCCTGCCATTCTCTTTTTCCCCTCATTCTTCTGTTTTCAGTTACTTAACTGTTGCCAAGACATCAACAACTACACACAGGATTCCTCTCCTTCTTTCCAGTCAACTCTATAGTCAGAATGTCAGGTGTATTCTTGAATTTCTTCTTGATTATTTGTTTCAGAAATTCAAGCTAGACAAAGTTGCAGGTGTCTCTGATTTTTAGCTTTGCTTGTTTGCTTATTTCTTCATTTAAGTTCCTTCATGAGTCTAGGGATATTTTATAAAAGTTCAATTATTATCAGCAAAGTTTTAGTTGTATTTATTTATTTATTTATTCATTCATTCATTCATTCATTCATTCATTCATTTTGAGACAGAGTCTCACTCTGTCACCCTGGGTAGAGTGCCCCGGCACCATAGCTCACAGCAACCTCAAACTCTTGGGCCTGAGAGATCTTCTAGCCTCAGCCTCCTGAGTAGCTGGGACTACAGGCTCCCGCCACAACACCCAGCTAGTTTTTCTATTTTTAGTAGAGACGGGGTCTCCTTCTTGCTCAGGCTGGTTTCGAATTCCTGAGCTCAAGCAGTCCACCTCCCTCGGCCTCCTAAAGTGCTAGGATTACATGCATGAACCACCTCACCTGGCTTTAGTTTTTATTTCTGTTTTTTCATTGAGACTTATTCTTGCACTTTTTACCCAGACTGGTCTTGAATTTCTGGCCTCAAGTGAGCCCCCTGCCTTGGCCTCCCAGAATGCTGAGATTATAGGCATGACCCACCATGCCCAGCATGTTGATGTTTTTTAATATTAAGTAACTCAGTATGCCACATTTAATTATATATTCCTCAAATTGCAATGATATAAGAGAGGTGGCTAATGCCTATAATCTCAGGTGGGAACTTCACTTGAGGCCAGGAGTTCAAGACCAGCCTGGGCAACATAGAAAGACCTCATCTCTACAAAACTTAAAAAAAAAAAAATTAACCAAGCACTATGGTGCACACCTGTAGTCAAGGCAGGAGGACCACTGGAATCCACAACTTTCAGGTTACAGTAAGCTATGACCAGCTACTGCACTCCAGCCTACGGGTGAGAGCAAGACTCTGTTTCTAAAAAAATGAAATAGTCATGTGTGCATGTATACACACACATAGGTGATAACTTGAAAACAGAAGCTTAATTTCTTTCATTGTTTAATGAGTCTAAAGAGAAGTAGTAGATACAGACGTTTAGGACTATATCAAGCATTCCTTTTTCTTTTTTAGAAAATTCCATTTCAGGCTGGGTGCATCAGCTCACAAATATAATCCAAACACTTTCAGAGGCTAAGGCAGGAAGATTGCCTGAGTTTGAGATCAGCCCAGGCAATATAGCAAGATCCCATCTCTATAAAATGTATTTTTAAAAATTAGACAAGCATACTTGTACACACCCGTAGTCCCGGCTATTTGGGAAGCTGTGGCAGGAGGAGCACTTGAGCCCATAAGTTTGAGCTTGCACCACCACATTTTAGCTGAGGCAAAGGAGTGAGACCCTGTCTCAAAAAAGTAAAAGAAAAGAATTTCATGTTAAATAAACTTTTCATCCACAGAGTAATTAGATAGGATTTAAAATTTATTAGTGGTGGTGTAAGTGTCAAATTCTGGTTGTCCCCATTGAACTATAGAGTTATACCGGGTAGTTTCATAACTACAGACTAATTCTGTGGCAGAGTCTTAGGGATAAGGAATGAGTATGATGATTTTATTTATAATTTCAAGGGTATGTTTATATTGAGTAAGTTTCTAAGAGACAATGAATTAGGACAGCTGGCATTTACAGAAAATAGAATTTGCTTTTTAAAATGACCCTTGAGGAAAAAGTTAATTTTAAACGGATGGAAAAAAATTACCTGAATGCAGAATTATTAGCAGCATGATGAGGAAGAAAAGAAAAAGATCTTAGAGTCATATTTGGCAGTTAAATATGAACCTTAAAACAAACAAACAGAAGTCACCATGACCCTGGCAAGTATTAATAGTATGTGACATGTGAGAACTGGGATGTAACCTATCCACAATACAGGAGCTGACAGGGCATACCGCATGAGAATACTGTATATAATTTTGTTCTGTGTGTATCTGAATACATCTCTCTAAAGAGATACTCAAAACCCAAACAAGAGAAAACAAAAAGACAATGAGATATGTTGACAGTGAAGAAACATCTTAAATAATTTGTATTTAAGAAAATATGTGGGCTCGGCGCCTGTGGCTCAACGGGCTAAGGCGCCAGCCACGTACACCTGAGCTGGCAGGTTCGAATCCAGCCCAGGCCCGCCACACAGCAATGGTGGCTGCAACAAAAAATGGCCGGGCGTTGTGGCGGGCGCCTGTAGTCCCAGCTACTTGGGAGGCGGAGGCAGGAGACTCGCTTGAGCCCAGGAATTGGAGGTTGCTGTGAGCTGTGATGCCATGACACTCTTTCCAGGGTGACAGCTTGA
>CAUYRH010109679.1:0-23785 GCA_963574655.1 Perodicticus potto
ATATAAATGTCTTCATATAGTCATTAAAAGGCCATGTAGGCTATGTTAAATAGTTCAATGAAAATATTTCAGATTGTATATAAAGTCAGCACATTGTGCCCCATGATTGCACCAATGTACACAATTATGATTTAATAAAAATTTAAAAAAGAAAAAGAAAAAGAAATAGCACACATCTAGCATGTCCTTGCCAAGAGGTCGATTACATCCGTACCAACAGGCCAGTAGGAAGATGCTGGGCACATGTCCACCAGTGACGAACTTGTCATTCTCCATCAGTCTTGCCTGTCTCATCAATGCATCCTCCTCACACAGAGTGGACCAAATGAAAAAGCAAAACTAGAGCTAGACAGGGCCACTGCTGAACCACGCCCTCCTGGCAAATGGAATCCTATCTTTTGGTAGATGCAGCTACTTTGCCACACAATAGCCATTTCCCCTTCATCCTTAGCAAGAGACCCCTATATTTGAAAGAATGATGATGTGCAAAGGTTATTTCCTATTTACCAGACTCCCTAGCAGATAGGGACGCCTAATAAGATGTGAGTAGAAGTGAGCCTGTTGCTTTTCCTCACTCGGTGTCTTCCTGCTGCTTGAGAGGTAGACAGAATCTTAAGAGCTCTAGTGGCCATCTGGAAATCGTGATGCATCCTTGAGAATGAAGCCACCACCTAGACAGAAGAGAAAAAAGACTGGGAGAGACTGAGTGCCTGATGACTCAGCGCTGTCACATCAGTCTTGGACTGCCCATCTCTGGATGCCTTTATGTTGAAGAGAAACAAGCTCTTCTGTGTTTAAGCCACTGTCATCAGACTTTTGTTAGCAGAAGCTGAAGCAATTAGTGAATGATGTGCGTCTTTTATGGAAGCGGGAGGGGACAGACAGCACTAGGCATCCAGGCTGAGGGGTAGCACTGAGTCAGCCACAGCCATCATCCCAGCTGCTCCACAGAGTAGAGGAAAGTACTGCCCTTTCCTCCCCATGACCCATTGGAAGTTCTCTTTGGACTTACCCCTGCAAATTGCAGTCTATCACTCACCTCTGCCCTTTCCCACCTGCTTATAAATGTGAGACAGTGTGTAGATGTCAAGAACAATTTGCTCATTAGACTCCAAAACAATGCCACCACTTGACTGTTACGTAATTCTATTTGGACATCAAAGTTCACAACACTTTGATGTTTCTAGTTACAATTGACTATTATTATCTACAATACCATTCTATTATTGTAGGTCAGGGCCAGAGTTATAGATTTAGAAGTCAACATCAGATATGCAATTTGAGCCGCACAAGTCAGAGGGATGCCTCAAGAAAAGCCCGGAAGAGGAACAGACCCAAGACTGAAACTGGAGGACTCTCAACTTGAAGGACACTTCCTAAACAATTTTGGCATGGAGTTGCTGAAAAGCAAAATGTCATGATGTCACAAGATGATGGGCTTATGGTCTTGTAGCAGAAGGGTTCATTTTAGGACATCTGACACTCACTTTCTTTTTTTTGAGACAGAGCCTCAAGCTGTCACCCCGGATGGAGTTTCGTGGCATCACAGCTCACAGCAACCTCCAATTCCTGGGCTCAAGCAAGTCTCCTGCCTCTGGCTCCCAAGTAGCTGGGACTACAAGTGCCCGCCACAACGCCCGGCCATTTTTTGGTTGCAGCCGTCATTGTTTGGCAGGCCTGGGCTGGATTCGAACCTGCCAGCTCAGGTGTATGTGGCTGGCACCTTAGCCCTTTGGGCCACAGGCACGAAGCCGACACTCACTTTCAAATCATGTCTCTGTTACTGTAAAGCAGCAGCCCCCAAACTTATTTCTACTTATCGACCACTGAAAAGCTGAGAACAATTCCTTAACATAAACAAAATGACCAGCGAGACACCCTATCTTGATGTGTGAGAGAAGTGAAGGCCATCTGAATCTATTAAATGTTGTATTTTCTGTTGGGGGCAATAGATGATTTTATCTGGCTGTTAGAATCAAGGAAGCCCTTCTGAGTTTTTGTCATTTCACTTCCTCAGTAACAAAGAGACTGCTTTTCAAAAGATCCCAGCCAGTGCCTCATTAAGTCAAACCTAAGCTTTCACTTCTACTCACCCCAATGTCAATATGGAGTGAGCATAGGGAAAGTTATTCTTGGACTTTAAACGCATGCATTATGTAATTGTTCCTTTCCATTCATATCCTCTTCCCTGACTTATTCCTTATTCCTACTCATTTATACAAATGCTAATTGATTTTTTTTTCTTTATCTGCATCAAAGTAGATTTACTTTTGTCCTTCCTTCTTCTGGATTTCTTCCTGATATGTCAAGATCCCCATGGACCTAGATACCAACAGTCATTTGGAAAGTGGGATTGACTCAGTGAGGCCCTGAGAAGGAGAACTCCTGACAGTGGTCCAGTAGGGTGTTAATTCAATTCCAATCGGTGGGTTAATCTACATAAAGTACCTCCTGCAGTGCGCAGACACACAAGGTGAGCTCAGTAAACACTAAGTATCATTAGTATCATAATCAAGGCACAACCCAAGTGTTAGAGTTTTCCTCCTTCTCCAAAGATCTCTCTCTGGAAGATACAGAGATGTGGTTGCCTCACATTTCCCCGGTCTTGTGGGACAGGTGCATCTCGGTGATACCCCCAGCTCTCCCTGGGGACATCTCCTGGCCACCAGCTGGAGCACTTGCGCGACCTTTCCTCTAAGTCAGTGTGATCCTGCTGCTTCCACACCAGAGTCAACAGGAAGTCAAGTGTGAAGAAGGCTCTACTTCCTTTTGCTGCCTTGTTTCTCACACCAGACACACTGCCCAATTTTATGGAAGAAATGGAAAAATACAAGCAAAGCAAAAGATATAGATGCAATACTTTATATGACTCTCCCTGTATCTAAAAGAAAAACATCAAATATGAAGGCACAGAGGGTCTCTCAAAAACAATTCGAATTCTACCTTTGGCTCAGAGAGTGCCCAGTCTGAGCACAGTGTGAGTCTCCACCCTCCCATCTCCCCCATCAACCTCTCTTGCCCTGTATTCACCTTCCTCCCTACACGCAGGGTAGATTATAATGGTGTATTTCTTGAAATGTGAGCTTTGATACAGAACAGCAGAATCTTCAGCAGAGTGGTACGGAGTGGTCTTTGGCATTCAAAATCCATATCCCTTCCAGACTGTCTGAGAGTAGGAAGTGTAATATGACTCTTCTTTCTTTCTGATTCTGTAATGGTTAACTGGAATACCCACCCCCCACCCCCACTCCATACATGCATGCACATTCTCAGAGACAGTCAAATCTAGATCCACTTTAAAGAATAAAAGAATTTTCCTAAAAGCCCCATAATATGTTCATTATCTCCAGTACAGGAGAAAGGTAGCATTTTACATAATCATGAAAATCCACACAAGTTCTTGGCTCTTTCTATCCACCCCAGTCCCCAAAACCTAAGAAACTGGCTCAGATACAAGATTGACTAGTCTCAGTCACCATCCCAAGTTCCAGAAGTTTTGAAACTTTGAAATAAAAGATTTGGATATTGTTTCATCCTTATACATTAAGTCTTATAAAATTCTTAACCAAAGCCTTGCCCTGTCAACACACATGTGATCTTCCTGACCAAAGAACCTCTCAAAGAGCTGGTGGACTGTGTGCCCTGTGGCACCATGATATCTTACCTTGGGTCTTTGCTAAGGCTGCTTACATAACTAAAAAAAAAAAAAAGTTCCTGGACCCTTATACCATCACCTGCCCCTTCGCCCAGCCAGAAATGTTCCTGCCCAGTCAAACCCAATTAGTCCACCAAGAAAAGAAAGGAAAGCCTGGAACCTCATCTTCTTTATCTCTTGCACCTAATATAGAGTCCAGTAAACAACAGGCACTTAATAAACACTAAATTGCATGCAATGAACCAATTTAAGTGATATAAAATGGGATAATTCTCAAAGACAGTACAGGCAAAAGAGTTCCAAGTTTTAAAAAGTGGAGAGAAGATGCTATTTGAGAAAAAAAGGAGAGAAAGACCCTATTCGAGCAGAGAAGGGACGGATAATCCAGAGCCCTTGGCTGTGGGCGTAAAAGGAAACCATCAGGAAAGGTGTGATTCAGACCTTCTACTTGGCCCCCTAAGCATGGGGCCTTACACTAGGTGAAAAAGTACCTGGGAATGATGCTTACCACAATTAACCACAGATGATGCAAAGAGATCCGTCAGAAGAGCACTTTCTTCAAGGTTTTACCCAGGGCAAGTTTAACATCCTTATTCCTCAAACTGTAGATCAAAGGGTTAAGCATGGGAACCACATTGGTGTAAAAGACTGAGGCAAATCTGCCCTGGTCCATAGAGCCAGGAAAAGAGGTTGTCAAGTAAGAGAACGCACCTGACCCAAAAAACAGAGCAACAGCAATTACATGGGAGCCGCACGTGCTGAAGGCTTTGGCTCTGCCCTCAGCAGAAGGAATGCGGAGGATGTGGGAGAGGATCAAAGCGTAAGAGGCGAAAATGCTGATGCTGGATATTGTGATGACCACTCCAACGACAATGAAAAACACCAGCTCATTGACACGGGTGCTGGTGCAGGACAGCCGCAAGAGGGGCAGAACTTCACACAGGTAGTGGTCGATGGTGTTGGAATCACAGAAGGTCAGTCTCAGCATGCTGCCAGTGTGGGCCATGGCCCCGGCAAACCCTATCACATATGAGCCAACCGTGAGCAGAGAGCAGACCCTGGGAGACATGGTGACCATGTACAGGAGAGGGTTGCAGATCGCCACGTAGCGATCGTAGGCCATCAATACCAACACGTAGCACTCAGAATTGACAAAGAAACAGAAGAAAAATAGCTGGGTCATGCAGCCCACGTAAGAGATGACACTTTTTGCCACCAAAGCACTCAGCATTTTGGGGGTAAACACGCAGGAATAACAGAGATCTATAAAGGACAAGTTGAAGAGGAAAAAATACATTGGGGTGTGAAGGCTAGAATTCAGCCCAATTAAGGCGATCAAGCCCAAGTTGCCCACCACCGTGAATACATAGAGCCCTAAGAACAGGAGGAAGATGGGGAGCTGGAGCTCGGATGGTTCTGTTAATCCCACAAGGACAAACTCTGTCACTGAGGAGCTGTTTCTCAGAGTCATTCTCTGCTGGTGAGTCATCTGAGGAGACAGGAGAGGAAACATCTAGAATCATGATAAGCAGAGGCATGACTAATGGAAGACATTTCTAGAAGACAAGCCAGAGCTGAATGTTCACTCTTTCTTCCCTCATCTATGCCCTCTCCATCCCAAGCTATTGAAAATATGTCTATGACGGTATTGCAGCTACCCGGGGTGATCAGGAATGCGAGCTAGAATCCGTTAGCCCGGGAAGCAAGAACTCCGTTCATGCTTAAGAGATGAGGAGACGGAAGACTGGAATTGGCTGCCCAAGGACCCGCAGAGAGACACCCCAAGAGCCAGGAATACAACCTGGGCTGGCTCCTCGGGCGCTGAGGGTCAGGAGCTCCCGTTGCCCCCATTGCATCCTCACCCTTTCTGCCTCCTGGACCCAACGAGATACCAGGTGCCCCCTAGAAAGAAAGCTGAGAGAGGCCACTACCTTTCCTGGCTCCTCTCTGCCCCTTCATTCCAACTCACCCCAGCGTCTTTGTTGAGAGCAGAGAAGGGACTAAGCATCCCGGAGCCCTTGGCTGTGGGCGTAAAAGGATACCATCGGGAAAGATGGGATTCAGGCCTTCTCCCCAGCCCCGCAGCACGAGGCCTTATGCAGTGTCTTTTTCCATTAGTCATAAAGAGAAAACGTAGCTGCCAGCATGGAAAACAGCCAGCCTTGTGTGTTAGCGCTTCTGATTCCTCTGGTGCTGGGAACCAGAGCTTTTACAGACCCCAGGCACCAAGGTGCTTGAGGAATAGACTGTGGCTCCTGTTTGAGGACTTTTTCCAGATGGTCTCCAGTAACTTTAAGGGGGGAAAGCTAGCAATTTTTATTTTCACCCAAACCCCAGCTGGCATATCACAGAGAAATTTAAACTGCCTGATGATCTCAGGGACCTGATGAGACACAATTTCCCCTGGGAATTTCTCTGCGATCTGTCTCTGCAGGGAAAACATTGCACCGCCTGTTCACAGGTTGGCTTGTGGTGCTTACCTAGCATCTTGACAGTGGGCGTTCCACTCAAACCCCCTCACTCTGGGGATTTCACATCATTCACTGCTCTGTTTGGGGGCTCATTTTTTTGTCTCTCATTAACTCTGAAGGCCCAAGTTGACGTTAAAGGAGAAGAGCCCCCAAGGTAACCACTATTCCCAAAATTTCACAGAAAACTTGGAAAATAGTACCAGGGAAAATAAAAGGTCAGATCAGATCTACAGAGAGCAGCTCAGATAAAATGTTTCTAGGACCATCAGCGGCTCGGAACCGTGAAGAAACCACACCACCCACCACAAACACCACCTCCTCTCAGCTCTAATAAGGGCTACAGACAGGCCTTCACTATATATGAGGAGATTAAAATATCACAACTCATATGCAAGAGACACACACGCACACCCCTGCATGGAGCTACTCTATCGGCATGCAGGATTAAGGTATAACGGGAAATGTGTCTGAGGGCTTAATCTTGCCATTCTTCAGATGACAAAGCTGCTCTCCATATGATCTGCTACATGAATATTTTAAGAAAAATTCACAGACATGTGAGCAATTGCATTTGTAAGTTTCCACCAAGGCTGCATAAAACAATCCCGGTTTGCCAGGGACAGTCCTAACTTACACTCATTATTCCTGTAGACTAGTGATTATAATATTAATAGCACAACCCTCCACTCTCACAAGCGTCTGGACTTGGATAACAAATTGTACAGTCATCCTACTAAAAAGAGCCACAGCAGCAATTCAGGTCCTCTGGCTCCTGCAGTCTCCTAAACCCACTGACTTCTATCCTGTTTCTGACAGACTCTCTTTCACCCTCCTTGGGGGAGCAAACAACACTATCTCTTCTGTGGACCTTGGCTTAAAAAGTGGGGAGGGACTGCATTTATCCCTAACCAAAAGTCCTGCAGCAAAAAAACATGAACTTGAACTACTGTCCTAAAATAGGTGAAAAGGAAAAATAAGAAGAGAGGAATTATATTGGTACAAGGAATAAGATCAGTACATTGTTATACACTGTTGTATGTGAGTACAGTTAAGTCGGTTGGTGATATTTAACAAACTTGGTCATTGACATAACCTTTGGGCCCGGTATTCTACGATTAGATCCAAGTCAATAAAAATGAGTACACATGTTTACTTAAAGACAGGCCAAGAATGTTCACAGTAGCATTCCACATACTAGCCCCAAACTGAAAATATGCATGTCAACCAACTGCAGAATGGATAACAAATGGTAGGATGTTAATAAATAAAATTCCATATAGCCATGGAAGATGATGACACAAATAAATGTCACAAAGGTATGAATGGGGCAAAGGGGGCGAAGCACAAAAGAATGCATACTTTATTATTCTGTTGATATCAAGTTTAAAAACAAAGAAACTAATACGTGATGGGAGAAGTCAGATAGCAGTTCCTCTTGGGTTGGAAGGAAGGGACTAGAGCCTGGAAAGAGATCTGGAGGGTGCCTCAGGGCTGCTGGCAATGTTGGTTTTGATAGGGGTTCTGGTTATACAGATGTGTTTGGTTTGCAAAAATTCACTAAGCTATATCCTTATGCTACACTTAAAAAGTTTATTTAAAATATAAGTGGAGAACAAAAAACAAATCATTCTACTAAATCAGTTGAAGACTAAAATTACTAAACAGCTTTGAGCCACAGTTCCTTCGTTTGTGTAATGGGCATTTACTGACCTGGCAGCTCAGTATAGTAGAATGTGCAAGAAAAATCACACCATTTTTACTTCCTCTCCACCTTCTGTCCCTTAAAATAAAAACCTGTTATATTTTTCTTATAGAAAGTGAGGCAACCAAAAGGAAAAAATTAATGCATATGGAGCAACTTATTCAGTGCCTGGCATCATGCTGGTGTTTTCTACTGTAATATGATGTTTGTAACAACTATACATTGTGTATGTGTGTGGCAGATTGTGTTTCCAAAGATGGCCATTCCAATGCATACACACACACACTCACACATATATATATACTTTGCATTCCACATGCTCTTTGTATAATAGGATTAACTAACATTCCTCTAATCAAAAATGGGGACTATATTCCCTACCCTTGCCTCTAGGCAAGAACTTGGGACTTCTTCAATCACTAGAGTTTGGTGGGAATGATGCTATGTGACTTCCAAGGTTAGGTCATAAAAAGACACAGCTTTCTCTTGGCACCAATTCTCCATTCATATTCTCTCTCTCTTTTTCTCTCTCTCTTTCTCTCTCTCTCTCTCCAGCTCTGTCATCTTTATCTCTCTTTCCATATAAGCGCATTTATTTTTCTCTTATCATCCCCCAGAGTTCAGGACAATCATGTTAAAACCATCTGGCCTATTTCAAGATACAGTTACTTAACATTATCTATAGGTTCTTGGAAAGTGTGACTCTTAAATGACATGATTCCCTGTATGTCATAAGAACTTAATTCTTCATGTTTGTTGGCCATTTGCCTATCTTCTTTCCAAAAGCTTCTGTTCATGTCTTCCGCCCACTTTCAAATGGAACTGTTTGTTTTTCCCTTGCTGATTTGTGTGAGCTCTTTGTAGATTCTGGTTATTAGCTCTTTATCAGATGTGCAGCTTCTGAATATTTTCTCCTACTCTGTGGGTTGTTTATTTGTTCTGTTAACTATTTCCTTATCTGCACAGAAGCTCTTTTTTTTTTTTATTGAATCATCGCTGTTTACAATAATTCAGTCATGGGGTACAGTGTGCGGGTTTCAGATACAATCGGAGATATTTTCATCAACCTGATTGCGATAACATTCAAGAGACTTTCTCCTTACTATGTGAGAACATTTTTGATCTGTGTTTAGAAGTTTTCTCCTGACCATCCAAATATACACCACTGGTGTGATCCTGCCCTTTATCTTCTCTCCCTCCACCCTCTCCCTACCCTTCCCTCCCTGTCCCCTTTCCCCATCATCCCGTGCAATAAATGGGTTGTAGCCTTCACTATAGAGATATAAATTTGCCTCATATTAGGGATGTATACATTGGACACTTTTTCTTCCATTCTAGAGATACTTTGCTAAGGAGAACCTGATCCAGCTCCATCCATGTAACTATGAAAGAAGAAAAGTCACCAAGCTCTTTTCATTTAATCAAGTTTCACTTATTTATACTTTTTGTTGATATAACTGTGGTCTTCATCATAAATTCTTTGCCTAGGCTAATATCCAGAAGAGTTTTTCAAAACTTTTCAACAAGAGAAAACTTTCTGGGTGATGGACACATTTATAACCCTGACTCAAATGAAACAAAATTGATACATGTGACCAAAAATATTTGTACCCCCATAATGTGAAAATTTTTTAAAGAGCTTAACTCTTCTTTATATCAATTATCCTATGTTAAAATTGGTCTTTTCATACATCATTTTGCAGTTGCTAAGAATCTGTGGATGACATTAAGTGAGGACTTACTGTACATTACAAAAGAGTAAATTTTTGGTTAGTTGTCCAGTGTAGATGGGAGCAGAAAACCTTTAATGCCTGCCTGCTAGTGAGTGGACATACTCATCACCGCAAACAGCCAGGAGAATCTCCAGTACAGGTTCAGATTATTTAATCCAATTCTCCCTCACACCCAGAAAATCTCTTCCAGTTCCACATTTGAACTGTTTTTGAGATTTACTTTTATGAAGAAAAGACGCATTTCTTTTTAGTATATAAAAAGAAATTTACTAAAAGGAATGTATCCCCCACCTGCATTTTTC
This sequence comes from Perodicticus potto, assembly GCA_963574655.1. Taxonomy (NCBI): domain Eukaryota; kingdom Metazoa; phylum Chordata; class Mammalia; order Primates; family Lorisidae; genus Perodicticus; species Perodicticus potto. The sequence continues at coordinate 9,864 of CAUYRH010109679.1, forward strand.
CCTCCTGAATGACATTTTAGCAAATGTAGCAATGATTCAGCAATGGAAGAGAGAGACAGAATTTTCTGTTCATTAGGTAGAAGTCAATTTATTCATCATCCAATAAATATTTCTTAAGGCCAGTTATTTCCAGCAATATTGTAAACTTCTTATTCAGAAAGATTTCTCCTGAGAAAATAAAACAAAGAATTCTGGATGAAATATAAAAAGCATCTATTTATTCATATTTGAGCTGGCAGAAACTAAGTGAAAATCTGTGAGAGCAAAAGAAGAAAGATAAGAAAGTCAGGATTTGCAGGGACCAGAGAGCACTGGACCTGGAGTTTACTGATAAAAATGTGTGGATTCCCAGGGCAGGGCAGGGCTGGGGTTTAATGAATTACTTATGCAGGACATAAAACATAAAACCTGTTGCTTGAGCTCAGGAATTTGAGGTTGCTGTGAACTATGCTGATGCCACAGTACTCTACCCAGGGCGACAAAATGAGACTCTGTCTCAATGAAAAAAAAAAAAAACAAAGACAAAACCTGGAACTTAAAAGACAAAACTTGGAACATTAAGTAAGTTGGGATTTTAGAACCATGAATGACTCATATTACTGACTACCCCAAAGGAAATATGCTCAGTGGCTAAATAAGAGGAAGAAAAAGCCCACAGAGGGCATAGGTCAAGAATTATATCTGACTTGGTTTTGGGTCTAGAAGGGCAAAATATGATACAAAATATCCCCTGAAAATTTCTAACTACTTCTTTGTGCCAGGTTAAAAAAAATTATATTAAAAATATAACAACAAAAAGTCCTGTCTGGAAAATACAATTGAAATCCACATATCAAAGAATCTCCCCCAGATAAATATCCAAGGATCATGATCCCATGATGAAAATTGCCAAACACAAAATATGCCACCATGAGACCCCCATGAATGATAAAATACAAGCTACATATCTACCCAGACCTACAAAATTACCAGGTTTGTCAGAGACAGAATATAAAATAAAGGTATTTGATATGCTTAAAGAAATAAAAGAACAAATTGAAAGTACACTGAAGGGACCATCAAAATTGAAGGCACCATCAGAATTTTAAAGAATCAAATAGAACTTTTAGAAATAAAAATATGATAATGGAAAGCAGGAGCTCTCTGAATATGTTAGCCTAGTAGACACAAGTGAAGAGAAAGTTAATAAACTGGAAGGTAGATCTGGAGAAATTGTCCCAGTATCAGATGTGAGAGACAACTCTTGAGACTATGTGAGAGGGACTATGAATTAGAAATATAACTTAAGAAATGTACAAAAGATTGGGTTATAGCCTTCATATGAAAGATAAATTAGCTTCATAGTAGGGCTGTATACATTGGATATTTTTTCTTCCATTCTTGAGATACTTTGCTAAGAAGAATGTGTTGCAGCTCCATCCATGTAAATATGAAAGAGGTAAAGTCACCATCTTTCTTTAAGGCTGCATAATATTCCATGGTATACATGTACCACAGTTTATTAATCCATTCGTGGATTGACAGGCACTTGGGCTTCTTCCATGACTTAGCAATTATGAATGGGGCTGCAATAAACAGTCTGGTACAGATATCTTTGTTGTAATGTGATTTTTGGTCTTCTGGGTATATACCAAGTAAGTGGAGAGAGGGTAAATGGTGGGATCACACTATGGTGAATCTTAGAAGGGACAGGTGAAACCTACTAAATGCAGAACACAAATGTTTTCACACAATAAACAAGAAAATCCCATGAAGGCTATGTCAGACAATTGGACGAAAATATTTCAGATTGTATATGAAGCCCGCACACTGTACCTCATGATTGCACTAATGTACACAGCTATGATTTAATAAAAAAATAAATAAATAAAAGGCTTTTGTAACCGTTAAAAAGAAAAAAAAAAGAAATGTGCAAAAGAGAAAGTCCAACAGATACATATGTGGGTTAACTTTGAAAATTTTGAGACAAACTGTGTTATGGTCTATTATTTCACTTCCAGGAAACAGACGACAGTGCCCTAACTCACCCATGCAAGTTTCAACTTGCTACGCTTATCAGTGTTCTTGGGAAGGCTTCTTTCATTTCCATGTGCACAGATTTTATGCTTCTTGATTTTTATGTGTCTTGAAACTTTTGCAATGACCCACATGTAAGCATTAAATACCTGTAGGCCTTGTGTTTTGCTCTAAAAATAAGGCAACACTCAAAACAGACATAGCCCCTGATGTTTCAAACATATAATCTAGATGGAGAAAGCTAAAATAAACAGAGGCTCATAACTCAAAATACAGTAAGTTTTCCAGGGAAGGGTAATGGGGCACTATGCAGCCACTTAACAGGTAGCCCTACAAACTCTTGAAGGTCTGACTTGAAGGTTCCTTTAAGGAAATAAAATTCACTTTCTTTTTTTGTTTGTTTGTTTTTGTCTTTTTTAATTTTTTTGAGACAGAGTCTCACTATGTCGCCCTCAGTAGAGTGTCTCAAACTCTTGGGTTTAAGCAATTCTCTTGCCTCAGCCTCCCAAGTAGCTAGGACTATACAGGTGCCTGCCACAACGCCTGACTATTTTTTGTTGCAGTTGCCATTGTTGTTTTAGCAGGCTCAGGCTGGGTTCGAACCCACCAGGCTTGATGTATGTGGCTGGCGCCATAACCACTGTGCTATGGGCACCAAGTCAAAAATTCACTTTCAAAACTAAAAAGAAAACATAGATTTAAAAAGTTTTTTGTGACTGTCCAGCACTGGAATCCCTTCTGTGTTTATGTAATCTTCCCCTGGGTGAGCCTGGGATGGAGCGAGGTCTCAGACTCTTACTGTGAAAACTCCCCGGACAGCAACAGATGATCCCATGTCCCCATGCAGGACACAAAGAAATAGGAACATGCAGAATGCAATGGTACATGTCAACACTATTAAGAGTAGAGTATAAATGTCTTACCACGACAAATAAGTGAGGTGAAGTTAACCAGTTTGATGTAAGTGTTCCACGTTGTATATCAAATCAGCACATTGTACCCCATAAACGCATTAATGTACACAGTTATGATTTAATTTTAAAAAAGGAAAAAAATTAACTTGCAAGGAAAAGAAATAGGAACAATTCATATTCCATTTTGGCAGAGACAAAGAAAAAGAATTTACCAATCAACCTAACCAGACAGTTGTGGGGTGTAAATTGGCTGTGACTCCATCTGCCTGGCTCTGAAAACTTGTTCTCCAGCCTGTTCAAAGATTCTGTGAACTACCCCATTTCTTGCCAATTAGCTCCCTTTTTACTTCAACTTCTGCTTGCAGCTAAGATCCTCAGCTGGTACAAAAGGACCAGAGATAAAGGGGGCCAAGAGGACAGAATGGAGACGGAGAAGCATCCCAGCCATGGGGCAACGTACTCATCTCCCTGTGAAACAGCCAGACACACTCCCGCAATCATTTCCAAAGGCAGGTATAATAAACCCCCCCAAAAATTTTACTCTATTTTGAATTATCTTCCCCTTCCAGGAACATGATGTTTGGACATCATTTGAGGAATAAAAGAAAACAAGCGTCCCAAATCCCAGAGACTGCTGCTCTTCAAAACCTGTAACAAAGTCTCTCTTTCTTTTTTTCTTTTATAAGCTAAATGATGCTACTTAGTGGAATGAATATCAACTTCTTTGCCAAATAAATAGAAACGCAGTCCATGAATTAGCTGGACAGATTTTTAATGGAACGTGGGCCATACAAAAATAATAAAATAAATAAAGTAAAACAAAAATAGGCTATGCTTATCATCTAAGAAAGATGTTAATGATTAAATAGCTAGTGTATATTTAAATTAGTCAATATTAAGATAGCATTCTGTTTTTTCATGTGGTCTAAGTTCATTTTATTGGTTTGGGGAACCCTTTTAGAACAATACATGGAATACCTTTTTTCATACCTGGTAATACTTGGAAAATAATTTTAGTTTTTAAAAAACATTATAGAGATTATAGAAAGTGTATCTTTATTTATTTATTTTTGCGGGGTTTTTTTTTTTTTTTTTGGCCGGGGCTGGGTTTGAACCCGCCACCTCTGGCATATGGGGCCAGTGCCCCACTCCTTTGAGCCACAGGCGCCACCCAGAAAGTATATCTTTATTTTATAACAGGCTATTTTATAGTAGATCTTTATTGAGAAACAGTCTCTCCAATTATTTTATTGTTACTATAGAAATGCATAGTGTGATTTATGGTGTTATTTTAGAAATGTATCGCTGTTAGCCTTGAATAACAAGTAGAAGATTGCCAGCAGAAAAGTATCAGGACGGCATTCAGGGCAAAGGGAACCACAAAAGGAAACGCAAAACCTCATAAGAGGAGAAAAAGGCAGCACAAACCTGAGGGCAAGGGATATGAAGAAATGAGTCAATGTGTATGTCAGGGAGGCGTGAGAGATTGTTGGAGTGAACTAACGGTGATACTTAACCATTTCCGTCTTTTATCTCTTAGTAGAGCATCAATTGAGAAATTAGTTACAGAAGTCACTCAGGAAAAAAATCAGCTTCATTGCTGATATGTTGATTGGAAGACCCAACTTAGACATGCATCTACCATACGACCTTGTAATTCTCATTGCACGCCAAAGATTAAATGTGTGAATCCAGGTCTAAACTGAGCTGGACAGAAGTCATCTTCACTATAAAGGAAAGGGGCTGCCAATGGACGAGATTAGGGGGGGTCCTCAGAACGTGTCTGTCCTACCAGAAAATAAGAAGAGGGGCGATAGGAAGAGGGTGGACCACACTGAGGCAAAGCTCATTCTCCCAATTTCTCCTCAATCCCGTAAACCATAGGGAGAATACAGAAGAGGGAAAGTCAATTTCTTATTCACCTGCTGGGACGCAGAGGCTTCTCCCGTTCTTGAAAATAGGAGGTGCAATGCAACAGCTAAGCTAGAATCACAGTTTGATCCCAGATCAGTTGTTTCCACAGTTTAGGCTTTGCTGTAGTTGGTGGAGGGAAAAATGAGAAGGTGTTGATATACCAGACTTTCCCTTTGACCTTTAGAAATGAGATGCGTGGATCTAGAGACAAGAAACCTGAACTAAGGTGGTGGTCACCCAAGGATAAATCAAAGGGAAAGCCACCCTTATACTTTACAGCAGGAATTTAGGACCATCAGATTAAACATCACTGTTAAAAAGCTCTTCCTAAAAAAGAAACAATGCTTTCTGTAAAGCAAACAGAAACATTTTACATCTTTTTCCACTGACATAACTTTAAACAGTCAGTGCAGTCATAAAAAAAATCATAATTTGATGTATATATTTAATCACACAGAAAGCTGTTTACAATATGTTACAGAATGAAAATAAAATTACAAAAAGAAATTTCATGGGACCATATATATATTTGTATACATATCTATAGCTTTTGCAAACTGTTCTAAGCTATCACAACTACATACACAAACACAGAGAAAAGCGTTCTGAAAGAATATATCTCCAAATGCTAAGGGTGGTGATTTTTTGAATTTCAATAGATTTAGGGATTTTGAGTGGTTTGGGTTACATAGATGAACTGTATAATGCTAAATCAAGGCTTTTAATGTACCTGTCACCAGAATAGTTTACATCATACCCGACAGGTAATTTTTCACCCCTAACCCCATCTCAGTCTCCCTCCTTCTGAGTTACCAAAGTCCATTATATCACGCTATGAAACATATATAGCCATCATTTAACTTCCACTCACAAGTGAGAAAATGTGGTGTTTGCTTTTCCATTCCTGACATACTCCACTTCGGATAATGGTCTCCAGTTCTATCCATGTTGCTGCAAAAGACATTATTTCATTCCTTTTTATAACACAGTTTCTTTATCCAAGGAGTGGTAATCTTCACGTGGCAAGATCTTGGAATCTTTTGTAAGTTTTTGCTTATCTGCACATATTCCTTATCTTCTATATTGCTGTAATAGTCAAGCATGACTTTTATAAATTTAATAAAAATGATTTTTTAAAACAAAAAACTGCATAATTTCAGCATTTTCAAGTCTTACTAGTGATCTATCAGGCATTAAGCTCCCTGAATGTGTTAGATTGCCTGGCTGAGGTTGGGACTATAACTCAAATAAACATTTTCTAAACACAATGCTATGCAGTGCATATAACGGTAGATCAAAAGACCTCACGTATATTTTTATCACTGACCCTAAAAATAATGACTGAGCTAACACTCAGCACATTAAATAAGCAGAAAAGTCTCCAGTGTCTTTCCCTTGACATGTGTCTTTGGCCAATTATTTCCAAATGAAAGTGAATGTAGGAATTTGTTCAACATAAAAGCAGCAAAAATTTGGACAAGTGAAAATATATAGACGTCACATGTGCTCTTTCTTGCACACCCAGATTGAGCCTTCTGGAAGGCGCTAAGAGTGTGGACAACTCTAGATTCATAAGGTCTAAATTTGATTTTTTTTACTCTACCACTGACTGTGCAATATTAGGCACATTCTTTAAATTCTGTAAGCCTCAGTTTATCCACTGACAAAACAGGAATCTCATATAGTTCCAGAGGAGACTACATGAGCACTTGTCTGTAAGACATAATCAAGTCTCAAAATGTTGTTATTAGGGTTTGAAAAGCATGAGTCTCTTGAATAGTAGACTCTTGTCCACATGTGCACATTCATTCTCAAATCATGGTAGGGGATGCAGGGAGTCATTGCAAAATGCAACATGAAGGAAGGAAGATTTGTCTCCTGGGACAAGGAGTCAAGTCTTCCAGGAAGGCAGACAGAAAGGCATTTACAACCAAACAGCACAGGCAAGAGTCTCGGGGCTTTTTGCCTCCCATCTCAGACCCATTTCTTGGTAGATGGTTCCACTCATCACTTACATGACCCTGAGGAAACTGTCACGTGAGCAGGTGAAAAGTGGTGAGAGTAGAACCACAGATGACACTTAGAAATTGCCAGCTGTGGTCACAGAACAGCAGGTACATAGGTGTATTCAGAGGGACAAACGTATAAATGGTATTTTACAAACACAAATATTCTCCCGTTAAATCCCTGCTTACAGAATCACCTTAAATACAGCTCATCCCACCTAGCACTCATATCCTAGTTTTAAACACCACTCATCTCTAAACAGAACCAGTGCCAGACACGGAAAGTACAGCCTGCAACAAACCATTTTGTGAGAAAGTAAGAAAGTGCTCAAAATCTGATAAAGATGTATTGAAAGAATAAAGGATCCACTGGGATCCAAGAGGCCAAATCAGGGATAAATCGAGTATTAGGGTAAATAATGAAGGTAATGAATCATAATATATTAGATAAAATGCCTGAACCCATAATAATGTACATAAGTGGATAAAGGGCTGGGTACAGTGGCTCACGCCTGTAATCCTAGTACTGTGGGAGGCCAAGACAGGTGGTCTGCTTGAGCTCAGGAGTTAGAGACCAGCCTGAGCAAGACTGAGACCCCCGTTTCTACTAAAAACAGAAAAAAATAAAATAATAAATGAACAAATGAAAAGAAAAGGATCTTCCTGACAAGAGTGCCAACTAGCAAATAAGGAATGATTGACGGAGTTAACAAATCTCCATTTTTTAACTTATGTCAAAGTTTGAAAAGGACCAAAATATCTACATAGTTTCAAAATACTCCCTACTCGGGATTCACTTTCAAATGCAAAAGAAAAAGTAGTTATCTTCCCCAATAAAATTACCAAGGAGTGTGCACAATTTAAAAACAAAAACCTCTATGATAGCGACTGTCCCCAAAAGCAATGCTGAGAAGATATAAAACACGCTCATTTTGAAAATAAAGTAAAAGGAAAAGCTGTTTTCAGAAAGCAATACTGTGCCCCGCCCCAAGTTAGTAAAGAAGAATCAGGCTAAGGTCTTGGTGACTTTGTCTAAACATATTTATCTTTTGAAGGCAAATACTCTGGGAAAAATGGTAGCTTCATACATGAGTGATCTGTTTTTCTTTAATATGTTAATGTGTTACTCTGAGATGATAGTTAAAATGCAAAGTACAAAATGAATGCCTAATTGTTGATATTGTATGAAATTTTCCTCAAAGCCCTGTATTCCACTGGATAGAGATTTAAAGTTAACTATTTTCTATGATGCCATACATTTTGCCCTAAAAAGGAGTTGAAAGCTGAGGGCTGCAAATCTAAGGTAGGGTCTGGTTTCTGCTGTAGCCACCAGGTTGCATGAGCTAAAATTGAGGATCATGGGTAACAGGAAGAATATAATCAGCGGGTCAGGCTGATGGAATATTGGGGTCACACATGTCCATCTACGTGCTGGAAGGGCAGCATGTGTTTCCAGAAGATGAGGACAGAAAAGCCCCTTTAGTAAGTCAGCTTCTAAAACTGCTAGCCAGTGCATTCTATACTGATAAACTTTTGCTAAGCCCTAACTCCCTATGTGCCAGGCACCGTGCAAAGGGTGAGGGATATATCAAAACACACTCCGGGGGTTCTGCTCACACAAAACTCAAAAATAGTGTATTGTGAGGTGGCAGTGGATATGCAAAATTAAGCAGGTAATGGCCACAAACTGTGACCAGGGCTTACTAGGTTAAGCGCTGTGTGAGATCAGAGCACCAGGGCCGCTCCGTGGTAAGTGCCCCTCCTCTTGTTAAATAGACCACCAGAAATATGGTCACGCCAAGAAAAAGCCCTGTAGAAAACAGAGGGAGTGTATGAAGTAATAGGAATAAAAGAAGAAAACATGTGCAATTTTCCTCCCTTTTTTCTTTCCATTACCCATCCAGATGCCACAACCAGTTGATGAAATAAAAGAGGGAGCAGAAGACGTAAAAGGAGGGAGAGAATAATATAAACATTACCGCCACCACTAAAATTAAAAGCAGTACGTTTTCATGAATGGCACCCTTCCTAGTACAGAGTCTGGAGTAGGTTGACTGTCCAAATATGCTTATTCTGCTAAGGAGACTGCAAATTGAGATAATCTTTCAAGAAGGAAATTTGCAATAGAATTCCAAACTCTTGCGTAAGTCAATAATTCTCTGTCTAGGAATATAACTCAAATATTTACTGAATATATATTAAACAAGTATTTATAATTTGGGAAACTGGAAATATCTAACGTACAGTAGTAGAAAATTGTTAATTATATGCAATACATCCATATGATGGAATATTACAGAATCGTGAAAACTGGGTTGGAGGCAAGAACACAGAAGAAAAGTCTTACTGTGTCTTTCTTGGGGTGCACACTTCTGTAGCCAGAGCTAAGCCTCCCTTGTTTTCATGGCATCCCTTTCTCTCTCCCCCTTTTTTCCTACCACAGTCCTTCATATATATCTTTTATGCTTTTTATTCATTTATTCATCCTAGTAACAACTCTTACCTCCTTCCTCTTCTAATTAATTTTCATCAATAGATACATTTGAAAGCAGCTTTTCGTGACTTTGAAAATAAGGAAGAGACTGTGTGAATGTACACAGGCAGGCACACACACTTGTATACAACTAACAGTAGTGATGGAGGGCGGTGCCTGTGGCTCAAAGGAGTAGGGCGCTGGCCCCATATGCCAGAGGTGGCGGGTTCAAACCCAGCCCTGGCCAAAAACTGCAAAAAAATGATGGACCCTGGGGAACAGTATAGAAGGACCAGAAGACTGGAGTAAAGGAGACCTCTTTTCACTAGGTATTCTTTGGCAATAATTTTAAATACTCTCAGTTATTTTAGGCTACTATAACAAAAATCACAGATCAAGTGGTTTATGAACAGCAGGAATTTTTTTCTCACAGTTCCAGAGGCTGAGAAGTCTAAGGTCAAGGCCATGGCAGATTCACTGTCTGGTGAATGCCTGCTTTCTGCTTCATAGCCAGCACCTTCTTGCTGTGCTCTTACATAGTAGAAGAGATGAGGGCTCTCCTCTAAGCCTCGTTAGTAAAAACACTAACCCTGTTCACAAGGGCTCCATGTTCATGACCTAAGCACCCCTCAAAGACTCCCACCTCCTAATTCTGTCATTTCAACATACAAATCTACCGGTCAACATATAAATACATATATATTGCTGATGGAAAGTAAAAAATAATCTGGTAGAACGTGATCCTTTTCATATTAGCATGGATGGGCCCAGAAAAATGAAGTAATTGTTCTAAGGTCACACAATAAATTGGTGGAAGTTCTGGCACTAGAAGAATGAGAATCTAGCAGGAACAGAAATAAACATCCCCAGCAAGTGGCATTTAATTCTAATAACCCCGAGGCAAAAGCTTTCAATGGTGAAGACACTGGTGCTCTGAGACACAGGGTGACTCGCTTAAGGTCGCACATCTACTGAGTAGAAGCTCAGGTTTGAACTTGATTCAGCCCCCCAACTCCTAGATTCTGCTATTTCTGAATCTTTATGCTGCTCTGTCCCCTCCTTCTCCTGTCACCTAAATCCTGTGCTGTTCATCATTCAATGCCATTAAGACACAATCCTAAGAATTCTCCCTTATTGATCTATACCATCCCAAAGGGCAAAGCTACAGATCCATTCAAACTTCATTTTCATCCAAATAGATTTTCCGGAAGAGAATCCCAGAAGCCAAAACATTTTCACAGCATTTCACATACCATGGCTTCACAAAAATTATTTACTGTGTATAATTTTCTTTTAAACTAAAAACCAACTCTATCTCCCTTTACACAGTACCTTTAGGCTGTAGGTTTACAAAACTGAGCTGTAGCAATGTTTCCATATTTTACTGGAAGATGCATCAGTCACTGGTCCAGCAGGAAATAGATGACGCACATCAAACAAAATAATGAAAAGTGTATAATGAGGGAACGACTTGGATGGGTTTAAGCAAATAGCACAACCCCTTGGCATGAAGGGACAAGGGTAGGAGCAGTTACTGTAACCCAGTAGGATATGGCCTTCCCATTACTGTAGCCCAGTGGGAAGGAAGTAGGGGAAATGAATATCACAATATCATTCTCCTTTACCTCCCGATTTCTTCTGCCATTGGCCTAAGTCAACCACAATCCAGAGAGCAAGGGAATGCCTATCAGGACTTGGGGTGAGGAGCCAAGGGGCAGAAAGTTGATCTGGAAAGGTATGCAGAAAATACCCCCATATAATCTCTGCTGATGCAGCTCCGTAACGTTCAGCAGGCACTTCCTCTGCTAATGGGCTGTTTGTGTGGCTAACCTGATTACTGACTTGTACACCGGCTTTCTATTATTCTAAAAAATTCTCTGGAACCTGAGCTGACCACCTTGAGCTGCAGATTTTTCCACCCTGGCTTTGATGGCATGATGCGAAAACAGAATTAACTGTATATGAAACAATTCCCAGATTCTATCCTTTGTAACCTTGACATTTCCCATAAGGTCTTCAACTCAGCATTGCCAATTCTCTTACAAGTTCATATCCCTGCAGCTCCATGCCACTGTCTCAGGAGGTATCATGCTTGCTGATCTCTGGGTCCTAACATACTTCCAAGCACATTCTGCAAAATTCTTCAAGAATTTCTCTGGTCATTTAGCCAAGACCATCTCAACAAAAAAACTCTATACCTCCTACCTTCTTGCAAAATGTGATATTTAAAACTAGTCCTTAAAAAGTCACATGAAGTTTCCATAGACAGAATCAGATTTTAACATCCTAGGCCAGCTCTCATTTGAAATGAATCCTTCCAGAGCCTGAGGGAGAAAAAGACAGCCTTAATAAAAAGCAAACAGTTCTAGAAATAAAGAGAGTAGATTCTGGTCACAGTACTGCCCCTGAGCAGTTCAGTGACCTTGAAGAAGGTATATAAGCTTGTATCTATAATCAGAAATACGAGGGAATTGAATTAAACGATCCTCATGACCCACAAAAAGTAAGCATTCTATAGTTTTAAGAATCTTTGTAAATTAAAGGATGCAATGGGGAGGATGAATCTGTTTGAAAAAGAATTTAATCTCCTCCATGTAACCAATGAAGCCTGAATCACCTATGGGAGAAAAAGAAAAAAAAGTTCTTGTCCTAGGAATTGCCCCTTTCTCTGGAGAATGAACCTTTACTCAAGGTTTTCTTCAGAGCCATTTTCACATCCTTATTCCTCAGGCTATAGATTAGCGGGTTGAGCATGGGCACCACGGTGGTATAGAACAAGGAAGACACTTTGCCCTGGTTCATAGGCAAAAGAGAAGAAGGTTTGAGATACATGAATGCCCCTGAACCAAAGAAAAGAGAAACGGCAATGATGTGGGAGCCGCAGGTGCTGAAGGCTTTGGACCTGCCTTCTGCAGAACGAATTTGAAAGATGCTGGAAAGGATGAGGGCATAAGAAATGAAGATGGTGACTGTGGGTACACCAATATCAATGCCCACAACAATAAAAACCACCAACTCATTCACATAGGTGCTGGTGCAGGAGCGCTCGAGAAGGGGAAGGATGTCACACATGTAGTGGTTGATGAGGTTATTGGCACAGAAGGTCAGTCTCACCATGCATGCTGTGTGGGCCATGGCCCCAGCAAACCCCATCCCATAGACACCTAACAAAAGAAGCAAACACGCCTGGGGAGACATCGTGACTGCGTACAACAGCGGGTTACAGATGGCCACATAGCGGTCATAAGCCATTGCCGACAGGATGAAGGACTCAGAGACGACAAAGAAAAGAAAGAAGAAGAGCTGAGTCATGCAGCCAGCATAGGAGATGATATTCTTCTTTGAGACAAAACTCATCAGCATTTTGGGGGAGATAACGCTGGAATAGCAGAAATCTATAAAGGACAAATTATAGAGGAAAAAGTACATAGGGGTGTGCAGGTGAGGGTTCAGTCCAATCAGGGTTATCAAGCCCAGGTTCCCCACCACGGTGACCACATAGAAACCTAGGAACAGGAAGAAGAGGGCCAGCTGGAACCCCGGCTCGTCTGTTAAGCCTGCGAGGATAAACTCAGTCACCGAAGAGTTCTCAGCAGCCATTCTCCTTTAAGGCATTCTGCGGGGACAAAGGGAAAGAGCCTTTTAGAGAGAGGGACCACCGCCGCCCTGTCAGTCACCTGCCGGGTTCTCGCGAGTGGCACGCGCGCTGAGTTTGAACTTCAGCAGAAGAGCCCTTCCGGAGCCCGGGACGCGGTCTCTGGGGCGCCCTCTGGAGGCGAGGGCGGGCCTCCAGGAAAAGGCCCTCTGGCGGGAGACTCAATCTTTGCTTTGATCCTTTCGCTTCCAACTCCAGTTTCTGCTGAAGATTACAAACACTGGAGCCAATCTCTGGGGAAAGCTCCCTCAGAGGGAGGGCAGAGCCAGCCCAGCTGTGTCCGGAAAGTCCACTTCAGGGTCATCCTGGACAGAGCTGAAGGGTGCGGTGTTCTTAGTATGGGAGGATGGGGACCTGGGAACAGTTGAGGCTGCACGCCCAGATTCAGCCACTCACCCTCCTGAAGCTTCCAGGGTGTAACCTTTTTGATCCAGCTGTTGTCTTTGATTCAGACAGATTGACTGTAGAGCCCACACGGAGGAAAGAGCACGCACACAGAGACCCCTCTACTCCCTGTCCTGACTGCACTACCAGAGCCCAGGCTGCTACAGAGTTCTTTCCCAGCCAGGGAACATATCCGTGGAGGTTTGCCCTGCGGCTTCTCTCCAGTTTGCAGAAGGAAAACAGCACCAACACCTGTCATCAGTGACAGCTAGTGATAGGAGTCTGAGCAGTTTTATTCTGAGTTTGGAGACCTGGGGACCTGATTAGAAGCAGAAAGCAGAAAATCCCTCTGGGATCACAGCCCTAGATAATATCTTTTTTAAAAAAGAATTTTTTTTTTTAAAGCTCCATTATCATATTTTAAAGATCTCGAAAAAATAATACTTCGTTTTATATGGAATCAGAAAAAACCTCGAATAGCCAAGACATTACTCAGAAATAAAAACAAAGCAGGAGGAATCACGCTACCAGACCTGAGACTCAACTATAAATCGATAGTG
>CAUYRH010109681.1:0-25128 GCA_963574655.1 Perodicticus potto
CCACCATGCCCGGCCCCTCGGTCCCAAACACTCCACACTCATTTCCCCTTCTATTTATATACATCTGGTAATTTCCCTGTGCTGATGTTCAGTTTGTATGTGGACTTTCCAGTTTTCGCTGCCTCTTTTGAAATGGAGACTGTTCGTTTTACAGACAGTCCCACTTCAAAGAGAACAGACATTCACACATTCTCTGTATTAAAGGAAAACACCGTTCAGCCGTGGGTATACTTTTTCGGAGAACTCTTCTTAATGCCCTAGTCTGATTATTCAAGGACTTTGTATTGTCCCCTGATTACATGAAGACTTACTGGCTAGCAATGAAGACCAATGTCACTTGTACATTGACAACGTGATTTCTTAATGAATTACTGGAACTCATTTACCCATCAATTTGCTGTGTATTGGATTTTTTAATTATAACAAGACTTGAATAGAGAATGAGGTGATGGTGGCTAATAAGAGAAATAGTAACAGGTATAAATACAGAGTTTTCCTCCCTGACCCTGTCACTGATCAGCTGGGCCCATTCTGTCATCTTTGCGTGGTGCTGCAATGGGACAAAAACTGAACTGCGACATTGAATATTTGCTGCAGGGTGGCGCCTGTGGCTCAGTGAGTAGGATGCCGGCCCCATATATCAAGGGTGGTGGGTTAGAATCCAGCCCCGACCAAACTGCAACAAAAAATATTATGCTGCAGATTATAGATAATCTCAGGTAACATAGACTGTGCCTTCAGGAATAAAAGCATTTGTAATTTTATAATGGATCATCAGGGAATTAATGGCTTAATTAATTCCGGTATCAGGTTTGCAGCTGTTTTAAGCCTGACATTTTTTTTGTTTTTCAAATAAGAACGTTCTTGTTCTAGAGTTGCTTTTAATAAGAGCTTTGTGACATTCTGCTCAAGTACCATAAAGTTCATCCTTTTAACGTGGACAGTTCTGGGTGTTGTTTTTTTTTTACATGTTCATAGAATTGCACAGCCATCATTTCCATTTATTTCTGGAATGTTTTGAACTTTGGAGGGATGCTATTCAACCCAGAATATTCCCAAATTCACAAAGTTTTTTGTTTTCTTTTGTTTGTTTGTTTTCTGTTCCTATTCGGTGCAAATAATGTGACTTTCGGCGAATGTCTGCTTTCCTGCTGGGAGTTGCTGTTTTGGTGGGTAATAAGCAGAAGATAACTATGTCATCAGCCACTAATAAAAGTTTGGGTTGCTGACGGTCTGATGCAAGAAACGTTATCTATGTGTGACTATGTTTTCTTTTTTTTAAACTGTTATTCCTAGGAAGCCTCGGCTTGGATTCTTCCAAACAGACATCTGCTCTTTGCTCACTCATTATATAGCTGTGTTGCTATAATGAATCTTGTCTCTGACTACCTGTAACAAATTGTTGGTGTGGTCTTGGGAATAGCACAGGGAGTACAAATTTCTGTGTATCGTCCCCACATCCTGTGAGATGAACCAGGATGCTAAGAGTTGTTCGTAAGCCTCATGTGCAACAAAATTATTTGCATGCTTCTGCGTTCACTTAATTAAATGTAATATATTTTGTAATATCTGGATACAAAAGGCGGGGAGTGTTTATCATTCATTTCTGTCTCCATTTTGACTAAGGTGTCCAACCTTTTCTTTTTTTGTTGTTGTTTTTGTTTGTTTTGTTGAGACAGAGTCTCACTATGTCAGCCTGGGGAGAGTGCAGTGGCATCTCAGCTCACAGCAACCTCCAACTCTGAGGCTTACTGGATTCTCTTGTCTCATTCTCCCAAGTAGCTGGTACTATAGGTGCCCGTCACAACACCTGGCTAGTTTTTGTTGCAGTTGTCATTGATTTTTTTTTTTTTCAGCTGACCGAGGCTGGACTCAAACCCGCCACCCTCTGTGTATGTGGCTGGCACTGTAACCACTGTGCTATGGTCCCAGAGCCTGTCCAACCTTGTTTTCTCTTTCCACTGCAGATTGGAAGAAGAAGAGCTATATTGGGCCACATGGTAAATACCCACAAACGCTAACAATATCTGATTCAGGGGGAAAAAGTCCATGAATATTTTTTGTGAAATCTGACAACACAGATAAAAATCTTTGGATACTCCTGGTTTGGTGCAGAGTTGGTGTTTGATTTATCCATAGGTTACACACACACACACACACACACACACACGAAATGCAGAATAAAGAGGTTGGTAATCTTTAATCAGTTTTATTCATTCCTTTGGTTACTAAAGGCAAAGTTCCTATGGGCAGATAATCTAGGACCATCACTCAGTAGAGACTAGCCAACTTAACCTGCAAAAACAAAGTTAGCAAATGGTGATGCTTGTTTGAGGAATAAACATCCTCAATAAACATTTCAGCAGTGAGCTGTAAAAGGCCAGGCAGGTTTATCGTAGCTGGGGGTATTGCCCCTGAGGTACGGTCTGGGGACACCACATCCTGTTCTGAATCAGCCTGGCACTTGACATCAGTTGGGGACAATTTCATATCTTTTCTTAAAAAAGAGCTACAGGCTCAGCACCTGTAGGTCAGCATCTAGGGCACCAGCTACATACACCGGAGCTGGCAGGTTTGAATCCAGCCTGGGCCTGCCAAACAACAATAGCAACTACAACCAAAAAATTGCCAGGTGTTGTTCTGGGCGCCTATAGTCCCAGCTACTTGGGAGTCTGAGGCAAGAGAATCGCTTAAGCCCAGGAGTTGGAGGTTGCTGTGAGCTGTGACACCACAGCACTCTACTGAGGGTGACATAGTGAGACTCTGTTTCAAAAGAAAAAGAAAAAGCTAAAAAAGATGAGCCTGTCCCTAACTTACTTCTGTTCCCTGGTAAATATAGTCCTGGTGAGAATTAGTGGGATATTTTAACAGAATGTGAAGCTTTATTTTGAAAACACCAGGTAAGTAAGATATTATATAAAAGAAAGTGACTGCATCTACACAATGGCTGACCACGGAGTAGGGTTTTTGGTATTGAAGAAGAAGGAAAAACAAGAAAGCCTCTCAAATAAAAAACAAAAGCGCGATCACATCACTGCTTCAGGCATAGAAGATCATTTCTCTCTTTCTTCTCAAAAGCATTTTGTGGGAAATGTTTTTAGGAACAACCGCTCTTACCCTTGAAGACCAGGTCATTAACAGTCCAGAGATGAGATCGGAAATAAGTCGTCTTTTGATAGGCCCAAGGTCTTACGTTCGCCAATAGCATGACTCCGATTTATGGGAAGGTTGGTTTATTAAGGTGTTTCCGAGACCCCTCTCAGAATAGGTGATTTACTAGGAGAACTAACAGGACTCAGGAGGTACTCATACCCTAGCTATGATTTATAAAAGCAATAGAGTACCAAGAAAAATTGGCAGGAGCAGAAAGTGCATGAGGTGAATGAAGTTTGGAGCAAAGCAGAGGCAAGCTTCCAAGACTTCCCTCCCACTGGAGTTGTAGAGAATGAGATTAATTGTCCCTGTGTTTAGTTACGACAGCACCTTTGAAATCTTGTCTACCAAGAAAACTCTTCAGAGACTCAGCACCAATGTTTATATTGGGAGGTGGTCACATGGACGTCTTCTGCCAGGCACCTGCAAAAATTCTAGACACCTAGTTATTTGGACCCCAACATTAACCTGAAATGAATGTAAAAAATTGCAGGTGCCCAGAAGGAAAGCAGGGGTTCAGTATAAACCATATTGCTTGTACAACTGAGGTACAATGAGCCAGGCTTACCAGTTGGGCTCACGGGGGAAACTTGAACGCAAATTTCCAAGAGAAAATCTGGCAAAGCAGCATATTCTCAGGACAGAGTTGCAAGCTTCCAGGTTAACTCTTTTCAGTAACTGCATTTTTTTTTTGCAGTTTTTGGCTGGGGCTGGGTTTGAACCTGCCACCTCCAGTGTATGGGACCGGCACCCTACTCCTTTGAGCCACAGGTGCCGCCCAGGTAATTGCATTTTTTACAAAAAGGCCCACCACCTTCCTTCCATGAAGGAATCACCACCTTCATGAGAATTTTTCAAACAATATCAGCTACTCTGTCTCTATGAAAGGAGAAACTTCCTCATCTATTTCTAAATAAATCCCCCCCATACTAGATGTATTTACCATGGCAATGCTAATATCTAAGACAGTGATTTTATTTCCTTTTTTTTTTTTTTTTTTTTGTAGAGACAGAGTCTCACTTTATCACCCTTGGTAGAGTGCTGTGGCATCACACAGCTCACAGCAACCTCCAACTCCTTGGCTTATGTGATTCTCTTGCCTCAGCCTCCCCAGTAGCTGGGACTACAGGCGCCCGCCACAACACCCGGCTATTTTTCTGTTTTGCAGTTCGGCCGAGGCCAGGTTTGAACCCACCCCCTTCGGTACATGGGACCGACGCCCTACTCTATGAGCCACAGGTGCCGCCCTAAGGCAGTGATTTTCAATTGGTGTGCTGTGTAAAATTTTAAAGATCATTAATTAACTTATTTTCAAAAGAAGTTCAAAGCACAGTAAGTATATTCTTTTTTTTAACTCCTTTTTTTGGATCAACATAATTTAAGTGTGCCACAGAAACTTAATGATAGCTTCAAGTGTGCTGTGAGATGAAAAAGGAAAAAAGAGTTGAAAAGCACTGATCTAATGTCTGATTGAAAACCACACTGATGTGAATTTTTTTTTTGTAATTTGTTTTTGGCCAGGGCTGAGTTTGAACCCACCACCTCCGGCATATGGGGCTGGTGCCCTACTCCTTTGTGCCACAGGTGCCACCCTATGGGAAGGTGTTTTTATTAAGCTATCATGAAGACCACTCTCAGATTTGATGATTTACTAGGGGAACCCACAGGACTCAGCAGATAGTGAGACTTCCAGACCCCACAGAGGCCTGATTTGTTTTGTGTCCCCAAGAACTTGTCTCTTCTGGACATTACCTGCAAATAAGATGCTGTAATAGGTGCCTCCTGTTTGCTCGCATATTGCAGGGTTCAGCTACCTCATCTACTTTGTAGGCTGTGTCTTTGTCTCTTTCCTTGGGACGACTGAGTTTTTATGTAGTGAGCCTAGGGTGTAATGACGCTGGATAAGATGTTTCCACTGGCCAAAGAAAAGTCAGGGTTTTTGTTTGTTTGTTTTTGAGATAGAGTCGCAGTCTGTCGCCCTGGGTGTCAGCTTAGCTCATAGCAACCTAGACTCTTGGTCTCACGTGATCCTCTTGCCTCAGCCTCCTGAGTAGCTGGGACTACAGGCGCTGGTCACAAAGCCTGGCTACTTTTTCTATTTTTAGTAGAGACTAGGTATTGCTCTTGCTCAGGTTGGTCTCAACTCCTGAGCTCAAGCAATCCACCCACCTTGGCCTCCCAGAGTGCTGGAATTACAGGCGCCAGCCACTGCACTCTGCTGGTTGTTCTCTTTGGATCAAATCAGACAGAGAACATTTTTGTGAGAATGTAACTCTTCTGAGTCAGGTTCTTTTGAATAGCTAATAGAACAGATTAGGAGCCTGATGAATATGATACCTATGGCTAATTGCACTGTTTTCCTCTAAATTTCTACAAGTAAAGATTTCTGAACAAGTCCAAAGCAATACAGATACATTTCCCTTCCTCTGATCTCAGATTCATTCTCCTATTCAAGACTAATTCCTCTCCACTACTGCAGACCCAAGCTCCTCCTATGTCCTGAGGGGCCTCTCTACATTTTTTTTTTTTTTTTGAGACAGAGTCTCACTGTGTTGCCCTCGGTAGAGTGCTGTGGCGTCACAGCTCACAGTAACCTCAAACTCTTGGGTTTAAGTGATTCTCTTGCCTCGGCCTCCCAAGTATAGGCGCTGGGACTATGGGCACCCGCCACAACAAACAGCTGTTTTTGTTGTTGTTGCAGTTGTCATTGTTGTTTAGCTGGCCCTGGCTGGGTTTGAACCCGCCAGCCTCAGTGTATGTGGCTGGCACCATAACCCTGTGCTATGGGCACCAAGCCAGGGCCTCTTTATGTTAATAAATGCCCCCTTTCTGAATCCTCATCCTCTTTCTCTATTGACATTTTCTCTGTAAGCTTTTTCATAAATTTCTTCCCCCCTGAAGCCCTAGGCCCTGCTACCTGTCTAGGGTAGAGATAGCCTTTCTTTGCTCATCATCCTCATAGTCAAGCCTGTGTAAAGAACAAAATACTGCTGTGTTCCCCATTTCCCTTTCCGCCACACTCTACAAAAGCTTCCCCCATTAACAATGAAAACAACTTCTTGACTGCTAATTTTCACAAATCATTTTCCGAGAGGCAATGTAGGATAGTGCTAATAAGTACAGACTCAGAAGCTATACTGCCTGGGCTTAAATCCCCACTCTGCCTCTATTAGCGGCATGTTCACTCAAATTATTTAACCTCCTGTTTTCTAATTTTACTCACTCATAAAACAGGTTATTTTGAGGATTAAACTGCACAGGGTTGTTGGATGATTAAATGAGCTAATAAAGTGCTTGTAACAGTGCATGAAACATAGCAAATACTATGTAAATATTTATCCAATATTCATTGGGGTTTATCTCTTCTGATATCTGTAATATTTGGCACTGCTAACAACAATCTCTTAAACTCTCCTCTTGTTGTCAGGATCTATTTTTGCTTCCCTCATAATTGTCTAGCTGCTCCTTCTTATTCTTTATCCTTGCTTCCATACTTAAAAGTAAAATAATATTTCTAAATACTACATATATTAAATTTGGGAATAATCGCACTATTTCCATGCTTACAATTCCAGGAACAGCTTCCCATTTCTTACAAGAAAAAGTTCACTCAACTGAAATCACATTTCTATCTCTGTGATTTACATCCTATCTTCCATTCTGCTGTCATGTTCAGCCAACTCTATTCCTTCATGCTTCACCTCCGACAGTCTTTTCTTTGTATTTTTTTGTTTTTGTTTTTGTTTTGGTAGAGACAGAGTCTCACTTTATCGCCCTCAGTGGAGTGCTATGGCATCACACAGCTCACAGCAACCTCCAATTCCTGGGCTTAGGCGATTCTCTCGCCTCAGCCTCCTGAGTAGCTGGGACTACAGATGCCTGCCACAACACCCGGCCATTTTTCTGTTTTGCAGTTCGGCGAGGCCGGGTTTGAACCCACCACCTTTGGTATATGGGGCCAACGCCCTACTCCATGAGCCACAGGCACCGCCCACCAACAGTCTTTTCTAACCCTT
Organism: Perodicticus potto; assembly: GCA_963574655.1. Lineage (NCBI taxonomy): Eukaryota > Metazoa > Chordata > Mammalia > Primates > Lorisidae > Perodicticus > Perodicticus potto. Next base: position 7,170 of record CAUYRH010109681.1, read on the forward strand.
TCTCAAACAAAATCTTAACTAAGTGCACTATCTCTATCCTCCAGATTACTTTATGCAACTTCTATCTCTTCAGACATCTTCAGTTTCTGCACTAGACTCAGTCTTACCTGTAAATTCCTAATATCCAGCGTAGTGTCAGAAGAACTGGAGGTGCTAAATAAAATGTTTAACTGAATAAAACAATGAATAAAAAGAGACTTTGCCCGGGCCAATGTCTCTTAAAAGAAAAGGTTGAAGAATTCAACTTAACACTTTAAAAATCTTTTTTGTGGCTTGGTGCCCGTAGCTCAGTGAGTAGGGCACCGGCCACATACACCAAAGGTGTTGGCGGGTTCGAGCTGGCCGGGCTCTGCCAATCAACAATGACAACTGCAACCAAAAAATAGCTGAGTGTTGTAGCAGGCACCCAGCTACTTGGGAGGCTGAGGAAAGGGAATCTCCTAAGCCCAAGAGTTTGAGTTTGCTGTGAGCTGTGATGCCATAACCCTGTACTAAGGGCTAGTGAGACTCTGTCTCAAAAAACAAAAAAAAAAAAAGATAAAATATTTTTCATTTGCAGTGCAGAATCAGAATCCAGTTTGCTTTTTATTCCAATACTTTTCCATAGTATACTCACCACTATTAAGGTAACCATAAATATAGTGGTTGCAAGCGCAGGATCTGGTAATCAGACTGTTCATATTTCAGCTTCACCAGTTACTAAATATTGGGCAAGTTACTTAATCTCTCTGTGCTCCACTTTCCTCCTAAGATGTTAAAATACATCATGAAAGAAATTTTGTTACAATTGAATGAGATAACACATGTAAAGCAATTAAGACAGTGTTTGGTCAATACTGTACACACAAAAGAAATCATTAAAAGTTATTTTAAATATTAAGATAACCCTGGATGGAATGTTTTGTTTGGAAGTTTCTTTAAAAACAAACATGAAACTAAAATAAACGGCAGCTTTCCTACAGGAAAATTCTGGAAGTAGCAACGTGAATAATCTTGAACATGTTCCTGATGATGCTCTCTATCCCCAACACTAGGTTCAGAGTTTAAGTCCTTAGCCACGATGCCCAGGCTTCTATATTCCCAGTACTCATCCTTTCTGTTCGATATCTGATGGCTTTAAAACCTTTTTCTCATTGAACAATTGAACCAGGAGAATATACATTATTGAACTGTGAGAGAAATCTCAGTTCTGCTCCAGCCCACACAGAAGTGATTACTCTTAGCTGATTCCAGCTCAGAAATACAGAGGTTGCTGGAAAAAACTGTATACACATTTTAACAGAGGAAAAAACTTTTAAATTTGTAATACTCAAGTCAAGTCACTTTTGATTTCTGCAATTACAAGAAGTGTTCAACATGACTTGTATTCATCTTTTGTTATCTATATATATTGAGTATTACAATTTTAATACAGTTTTTTTCCTTTCTTAAAATGTGTATACTTTAGCACCCTCTGTACAATCAGAAAAGACTGAGGAACCACCGACAGTATTTTCTCCCGTTGCTGTTTTCTCCGCCCACACAAGGCCACTATTACCCACCCATCCCTTTCAAAGCATTTCATCCATTTTGCTGGCCCCATCTCGGGTGACAGCGTTTCTCCTGTGCCTGGGCATCCTCCATCACTTCCAGATCTTCTGGGTGCTTTTCTCAGTGTTAGCGGCATCTATCTCTGTTACTCATACTCCTAACCTGAGTTCTTTTTGAAAAGAACTGGGGTAACTGTCATATAAACTGCAGAGGCGCTGAGGTTGTTTCTTCTTAGACAAAGTGGCAGTAAAGGCCTCCCTTCAACCTGGGTCTTCCACTGAGTTAGTACAGCCCCCTCTGCAGCAAATCGCCAACCGCCCAGTTGGCGCAGGCGTCCCCAAGCCCCGCCTTCTTTAGTAGGTCCGGCCCCTATTGGCCCAGAGGCCGGGGGGTGGAGCGCCCTAGTCTTCTGAGCGGGGCGATCATGTGACTTGCGGGGGTGGGGCTGCATCGGCTTCTCCCGAGCCAGGCTGAAAGGTTTTGCGTATCCGGCCTCCTCGGCCCGTACAGCGCCCAGTGGGCGGCCTGGACCTACCTCCCGTGGCCTAGCCGCGCGAAAGGAGTTACTTCTGGCTTTCCTCGGTTTGCTTTCCTTCGCGTCCTGAAGCTAGGTCCTTACGTCCACCACGGCGCAGTCTGCGGCCGCCGGAGTCTAATGTCCTGGAGAGTAACCGGAAGTACTGTGCCCAGGCCTAGGGGCGGCGCCGGCGGCTGCCAGGGTAAGCGCGACGCGCGGGTTCTGGGAGGGGCGCGGTCTGGGGGGCCCCGGGATTGTGGCGGGGGCGCGGCAGAACCGGAGACCCCTGGCCCTAAACGAGTGAAGACTGCCACTATTACTTTACACCGAGTGTGGTCTGGGCCCCACTGACGGCGGGCAGAAGACTGACAGACGTCAATGAAAAGTTGAAAGAAGAGAAGCTTAGTACCGTCATTTTTGGTGATAACAGTAAACACTGCCAGGCACTTTTCTAAGCAATATGTATCAGTATGTACATATCGGGAAAAAAAACAAGAACGTTGAATGTTGTTTCCATTCCACCTTCAATGCAATGATTAGTTATGTTGAATCTGTATGCAGAAGGCTCTGGTTTAATCGTTTCGTAACCATATCTTTTTGGAAAACTGAATCACATGTAACTTTATATTATATACACTTACCACGTGCACCTGGAGGTTCATAGTGGTAGCTGAATGGGTCTTTTACCTTAGAAATTGAGATATTACCAACAAAAACAATAGAAGGGGGATGAGAGTTTTGCTGTGAGGTTAAACTTAGTCATTATCTAGAAGAATTCTTGATATTTTGTGTAGAGTTCATTGGGAAAGAACTGATTGCAACTAGTGGCAGGTATTACTTGCAGGAGAGACAATTTAAACAAAGGTGAGTTGAAGTGAAAAATGGCTAAAGGATGCTGTCTAGACTGAAGAGGAAATGTGACCAAATATTTATATGGTCAGCTCTAGAAAAAGTATAAATGTCACAAAGTCATCTTCTACATACTGATTTTTCTCTAGGAGAGGGAAGAATTGAGTATTAATAGTTCTGGACTAGAGACCTTGTGAAGCCAAAAGGAAGACAATCTTGAGTCTTTCTTGTTATGGTAAGTTGTTTATGTTTCTGTGTTTCTGTATAAGCTCTATGTTTATATATAAGTGTGAGGATGAAGAATGGAGGACAGAAAGGAGCGAGAGACGATGCATAGAAAGAGACTGGCCCTTTCTTAGCTCCTAAGATAGCAGAGTGTTAAACTGGGTCCTATCTTAATGATTTAAGGTTTTTTCTTACTCCTTTCCAGCATGCTACATGAATATTCACAATAGATTTGCAGTAGTTGCTTCTTTTTTTTATTTTTGAGACAAAGTCTCACTTTGTCGCCTTTGGTAGACTGCCATGGTGTCATAGCTCAAAGAAACCTCACTCTTGGGCTCAAGAGATTCTCTTGCCTTAGCCTCCCAAGTACCTGGGACTACAGGGTCCCCCACACCTGGCTATTTTTTTAGAGACAAGATCTCACTCTGGCTCAGGCTGGACTCAAACCTGTGAGCTCAGGCAGTCCACATGCCAAGCCTCCCAAGTGCTAGGATTACAGGCATGAGCCACCGCACACAGACCTAACACTGTTAAAAAAATTATTAGAGGGGGCAGTGCCTGTGGCTGAGCGAGTAGGGTGCCAGCCCCACCTGGCCAAACTGCATCAAAACATAGCTGGGGCGTTGTGGCCGGTGCGTGTAGTCCCAGCTACTTGGGAGGCTGAGGTAAGAGAATCGCCTAAGCCCAAGAGTTGGAGGTTGCTGTGAGATGTGACTCCACAGCACTCTACCCAGGGTTATAAAGTGAAGACTCTGTCTCTAAAAAATAAATAAATAAATAAAATAAAAGAATTATTTGAAGTAATATTATTCATTGGAAACACAGCTTATTCGTTTTTGTTTGTATTGCTTTTTATGCTTTTCTCTCCCGTCTTGTCTATTTAGTTTAGTTTATTCATTTGCTGAATAACGTAAATGTAACATCAATCTAAAAGTAAAAATGCATGTGTTTATACAAAAACATTCTTGGAGACCTCTGACTCTTCCTCCTCCACCCTGTCACACCAATTCCCATTTCCTGTCCTTTCGATCTCATTTTCACCTATTTTGTGATGCTAACCAAACTTATTAGTTTCTTGTTTATCTTTTCATAATTTATTTTGCCAAATGGATAAATACTTGTATTATTTTTTACTTCTACTTTCTTACACAAAGTTTAACATACTTTTTTATACTTTGCTTTTAAAAATTTACAGTTTCTCTGGCCAGATACGATGGCCCTCATCTATAATCCTAGCACTTTGAGAGGCTAAGGCAAACTCACTGAACCCAGGAGTTTATGACCAGCCTAAGCAACATAGCCATACCCCATTTCTACAAAAAAATACAGAAATTAGCTGCACATGTTGGCACACTTGTGTAGTCCCAGCTAATTGGGAGGCTGAGACAGAATAATGATACCATTGCCCTCTAGCCCAGGTAACACAGTGAGAGCCTGTCCTAAAAAAAAAATTTAATTCTCCTAGAAATCTCTGACCATCAGTTCATATAAATTTTCCTCATTCTTTTTTACAGCTGCATAGTAACTCTGTTTTATGTAGTTATACCAATGGTTATTTTAAGTTATTTTATATATTTTCCCATTATAAACATTACTGTAATGAATAATTTTATGCATACATCTTTTCATATTATTGGAGATACATCTTTAGAGTCCATTTCTAGAAATGGGATCGGTGAGTCATATACATCTAGTTTTGTTACATATTTCCACATTCCCTTCCAAAGAGGTTGTACCAATTTGCATTCCCTCTAGCAACATATGAATTTATTTGTCTTCCTACAGTGGTGACAACAAAATGCACGGTTACACATTTTAACGTATGACAGTTTGGTGAAAAACAGTATTTTGTACACTTACTAAAAATGATTTCACTTTTTAATAGATTATTCTTTGGGGCACTTTTAGGTTCACAGCGAAATTAAGCAAAGAGTACAAAGAGTTCCCGTATGTCTCCTGCCACCCTTTTTCCCCCTCCAACCTGCACAAAGTCCCCCTCTGTCAAATCTGCATATTGCAGTAGAGTGGTACATTTCTTACAATCAGTGAACCCAGGTTCATCGTTATCACCCAAGCTACATAGTTTACATTAGGGTTCACTCTTTACATATGTATTCTATGGGTTTTGACAAATATGTAACATTTATTTGCCATTTATAGTATACAGTATAGTTTCACTGTCTGAAAAGTCCATTGTGCACCACCTATTTAATTCCTTCCTTCTTATTAACCCCTGACAACCATTGATCCTTTTTACTGATTCCATGGCAAAACCATGATTTCTAGAATATCATGTAGTAGGAATCTTACAATATGTAACTTTTCTCAGGTTGGCTTCTTTGTAATATGTATTTAAAGTTCTTAAGTCTTTTCATGACTTGATAGCTCATTTCTTTTTAGTACTGAAAAAATATTCTATGGTCTGAATGTACCACAAGTTTATTCATTCACCTATTGAAGAGAAGGATATCTTGGTTGCTTCCAAATTTTGTCAATGATGAGTAAAGCAGCTATAAACATTTGTGTGCAGCTTTTTGTGTAGGCATGAGTTTGCCACTTATTTGCGTTAATACCAAGGGGTGTGATTGCTGGATTTTATGGTAAGAGCAGGTTTAGTTTTATAAGAAACTACCAAACTTTCCAAAGTGACCGTACTATATTTTCATTTCTGCTAGCAGTAAATAAGAATTCCTGTTGCCTGACATCCTCACCAACATTTGATATTGTCAGTATTTGGATTTTGGCCATTCTAATGAATGTGTAGTAATATCTTCTTTTAATTTTTATTTCCCTAATGACAAAATATATAATGTTGAGCATCTTTTCAGATGCTTCTTTATCATCTGTATATGCTTATTTGACATCTAGTAAGGTGTTTTTCATGACTTGCCCATTTTTTAATCCATTTTGTTTTCTTGTTGAGTTTTAATAATATATATGGGTGTGTGTAAATGTATACATAAAACACATGTAGTACATTTGATATAAGTCTCTTTATCAGATATGTTTTCTGTGAATGTTTTCTCCTAATCTATGGGTTGTTGTCCCATCCTCTTGACAGTGTCTTTTGCAGAGCAGAAGTTTTTACTTTTAATAAAGTCTAGCTTATCATTTTCCTTCCATGGATTATGGCTTTAGCTGTTGTATCTATGTATCATCACCATACCCAAGGTCATCTAGATTTTTTTCCTATGTTATCTTCTGTGAGTTTTGAATTTTACATTTAGGTCAGTAATCCTCTTGGTTTTTTAAATGTATTTATTTTAATTGACAAGTAAAATTTTGATGTATTTTTGGTGTGAAACATGAAGTTTTGATATATGTATACATTGTGGGATAGCTCAATCAAGCTGTTTAACATGAATTACCTCACATACCATCTTTTTAGTTGTGAAAATACACTTAAGCTCTCTTAGCAATTTTCAAACACACAATACATTGTTATTAACTGAAGTAACTATGATATGCAGTAGATGGCTTTAATTTATTCTTCCAATTTAACTGAAATTTTGTGTCCTTTGACCAACATCTCCTCCCCGGGGTGGGGGATCTGCCTCCTCAAGGACACATGTGGCCCTCCAGATCCCAAAGTATATCCCCTCAACCAAATACAAACTTTATTGAAAGGACTTGTTCTGTAAAGTTTGGATTCGGTCCAAAAGCTACACTCAGGGATCCAGAAGGCCACATGTGGCCCTAAGGCTGCAGGTTCCCTATCTCCAGTACTCTGTTATGAGTTAGACTTTTTTTTTTTTTTTTGAGACAGAGCCTCAAGCTGTCACCCTGGATAGAGTGCTGTTGCGTCACAGCTCACAGCAACCTCCAATTCCTGGGCTCAAGTGAGTCTCCTGCCTCCGCCTCCCAAGTAGCTGGGACTACAGGCACCCGCCACAACGCCGGGTCGTTTTTAAGTTGCAGCCACCATTGTTGTTTGGGGGGCCTGGGCTGGATTCGAACCCGCCAGCTCAGGTGTACGTGGCTGGCGCCTTAGCCTGTTGAGCCACAGGCACCAAGCCGAGTTAGACTTTTTTATACTCATATTTAAGTGAGATCATGCTAGTATTTCTTTCTGTGCTTGTTTTATTTCACTTTATATAAATGTCTTCCAGGTTCATTCATGTTGATGCAAATGACAGGATTTCCTTCTTTTTTAAGACTGAATAGTATTCCATTGTGTATATATAATACATTTTATTTATTCATTCTTGCATTGTATGATCCATTGAGTTGATTATGTGAAGAGTGTAAGTTCTATGTCTATATTCATTTTTTCTCATGTGCATGTCCAGTTATTCCACCACCACTTGTTGAAAAGACTATCTTTTCTGCCTTATTATCACCTTGTTCCATTGTGAAAGATCAGGTAACTATTCATGTGGGTGTATTTTGGGCCTCTCTATAATGTTACATTGATTTATTTGTTCTTTCATCAATACTATACTTTCTTAATTACAGTAGCTTTGACCTTGTACCCTCAAGTCTTGAAGCTGAGTGCCACTAATCCTCCAATTTTGTTCTTCTTCAGTATTGTGTTGGATGTTCTGGGTCTTTTGCCTTACTATATAAATTTTAGTATCAGTATTTCAGTATCCATAAAATAAATTGCTTTGTTTTTGATTGGGATTGTGTTGTCAAGAACTCACTTCTGGACAGTATTGAGTCTTCTTATCCATGAACATATAATATCTCTATTTAGTTCTTTTTTAATTCTTTTATCAGAGTTTTGTAGTTTTCCTTACATAAATTTATAGACATATTTGGTTAGATTTATACCTAAGTACAGGTAATCCTTAGGTTACAGACAAGATATGTTCCTGAAACATCTTTAGATCAGATTTGTATGAACTTGGATCCCTGATGAACAGAATACATATGATAATAATTATAGTAACAGGCTCGGCACTAGTAGCTCAGTGGTTAGGGCACCAGCCACATACACTGGGGCTGGCAGATTCAATCCCAGTCCGGGCCTGCTAAACAACAATGACAACTACAACAACAACAACAAAAAAATAGCCAGGCGTTGTGGCAGGCGCCTGTAATCCCAGCTACTTGGGATGCTGAGGCAAGAGAATCGCTTAAGCCCAAGAATTTGAGGTTGCTGTGAGCTGTGACAACATCATGGCACTCTACTGAGGGCAACAAAATGAGACTCTGTCTCAAAAAAATAAATAAATAAAATAATTAGAGTAATAACATACTACTACTACATATAATGGCTCATATGTGGTAATAATACAGTATAGTACTGTAATAATAATACCTCTGTACTGTCATAAGGTACAGAAACTATTGTGCTTTTTCTTCTATTGCACAGAACACGAAAGCAAACTCCTACAAAAAGTTACTTAAGCGATAGGAGAAATTTCAAAAAAGAATGTTACAGGTTAACATTCACCTACTGTTGCATCAATGTCTTGCTTACTGGAAGGGGCATTTTTGAAGTACAAAAGTAAGCTAACATTAATCAGAAGGTGGCAATGGAGATTGCTGGAGAGGATGGATTGAGTGCTAGAGAATTAGGATTTGATTCAATATATTAGTGGAGGAGGGGAGCTTACAGTTTCTTGAAAAAGGTATCTAGGGTTGTTTGTACAGCCTTTTTCTTTTTTACATCATACTGGCCTTATAGCAACTAATATTCTCACTAACTGCACAGTAAACTACCTAGGATTAGGAAATTGCTCAAGCTTAGCAAATCCGGCTCCAAAGAAAGGCTGCAGCTTCTTTTGTTGTAAACTTTCTTAGCTCTGGATATTCTGATTCTTCATGTCCTTGTGTTTCAGCTGCTTCTCTTGTTTATGAGACTAGCCACTAGTGTGAAGAACCAAAACATTTGTACCCTCGCGATATTTTGAAATAAAAATAATAAATTATAACTGAAAAAAGATGCTATGCCAACAAACTGCTTATGCCACACAGATTTGTTTACGTGCACAAAAGAAACTAGTTCCCAAATTGTTAATTTTATTAAATTACTCTTATGAGGAGCCGTGAGAGCACATTTGTAATTATAGAACTCTGTAAGTTGGGTCATTCTAATTTGGGAACTGCCTGTATTTTTTTTTTTTTTATACCTCCTATATTTTCTTCTTCTTTTTTTTAGTATTTTATTTTTGGGAGGATGCTAATGTAAATGGTATTGTTTTTAATTTCAAATGTCACTTGTTCTTTACTAGTATAGAGGAAAGTTATTGATTTGTATATTAACCTTGCATCCTGAGACCTTACTATAATCACTTACTAGCTCAAAGAGGTTTTTTATTGATTCTTTCAGATGTTTACCTAGACAATCCTGTTATATTCAAAGACAGTTTTATTTCTGCATTCTACTGTGTATACCTTTTATTTCTTTCTCTTTTCTTCTTGCATTATTTGTGACTTTGAGTATGATGTTGAAAAGTAGTGGTAAAAGGGGATATCTTGGCCTTGTTGCTGCTCTTTGCTAGAAAGCTTCTAGTTTCTCATCATTAAGTATGATGTTGGCTGTAGTTTTCTTATAGGTGTTCTTTGTCAGCTTGAGGAAGTTCCTCTCTCCTTCTAGTTATTTCATGTTCTTTTAATTTGCATTTCTTTAATTATGAGTGAGATTTCATATGTTTAAAGGATATTTTTACTCAACATCTTTTTTTACTCATGTATCTTTTTTTATGTGAGAATTGTTCTTTTTCCTATTTTTCTATCAGATTTTTATTGTTTTCCCTTTTATTTTTAAGAGATCTTTGTGTGCTAGGTATATTAGTCCTTTATCTCAAGTATTGTTACAAATATATTCTCTCAGCTTATCCATTGGCCTTTGACTTTATTTTTTTTTACATGCAAAATGTGTTTATTTTTAGTAAAATGATCAACCTTATGCCACAGATAGAAAAGCTTTTTGGGGCCAGGTGCAGTGGCTCACACCTGTAATCCTAGCTTTCTGAGAGGCTGAGGAGAGTGGATTGCCTGAGCTCAGGAGTTCAATAGCAGCCTGGGCAAGAACATGACCCCTTTTCTTAAAATAGGTGGGCTTTATAGCCGGGTGTTGTGGTGGGCACCTGTAGTCCCAGCTACTCAGGAGGCTGAGACGAGGATTTCTCGAGCTTGAGAGTTTGAGGTTGCTGTGATGCCACAGCATTCTACTGAAGGTGACAAAATGAGAGTATGACTCAAAAAGAAAAGCTTTTTGTACCCTGGTTAAAGTAGAATTTAATGTTATTGAATTAAAAAATGCCTAACAGCCAGGCATAGTGGCTAACACTTACAATCCCAGCTACCTAGAAGGCTGAGGTGGGAGGATGACTTTGAGGCCAAGGAGTTGAAGACCAACCTGAGCAACATGATTAGACCCCCCCCCCCACCAAATCTCTGGGGGAAAAAAAAAATTAGCCTGGAATGATGGTGTAGATCTGTAGTACTAGCTACTTGCGAGGTTGAAGTAAGAGAATCTCTTGAGCACAGGAACATAGCTACAGTAAGCTATGATTGGGCCACTGCATTCACTTCAGCCTGAGCAAAGAGCAAGACCCTGTCTCTTAAAAAAAATAAAAGTGGGCTTGGCGCCTGTGGCTCAACGGGCTAAGGCACCAGCCACGTACACCTGAGCTGGCAGGTTCGAATCCAGCCTGGGCCTGCCAAATAATAATGACAGCTGCAAACAAAAAATGGCTGGGCGTTGTGGCGGGCGCCTGTGGTCCCAGCTACTTGGGAGGCGGAGGCAGGAGACTCGCTTGAGCCCAGGAATTGGAGTTTGCTGTGAGCTGTGATGCCACAGCACTCTACCCAGGGTGACAGCTGGAGGCTCTGTCTCAAAAAATAAAAATAAAAGTGCTGTGAATATTCTTTTGATCTCTGCTTTAAATTTAATCCACAGATTCTAATATGTAATATTTTCAATTATCAATATTTAGAAAGTTTTATAGATGTTTCATTTCTGAAACTGAAAAGTTAATAGTTTATTTTTCCTCATTTGAGAGGACCTTTTGTTACGTTATATTTCAATAAATTTCTAATTTTACTATATAGTGTTTCTTACAGTATGCCTGTTCGTAGAATGTTATGATAGACCTAATATATGACACATTTTTTTTAAGAAGTCATGTGTGCTTTAGAAGAAGGAGAATTCATTATTTTCAAGGTATAAGGTACAATATATATTGAATGTTTTAATGAGATTAATGAGATTATTTAGGCCTTCTGCACTATTGCTTTTTTTTTTTTTTTTAATCAGTTCTTTATTTAGGTAATAGGTCGGTTATGTTCACTGCATTGAATGAAACATCACAATATCATGTTGGTAAGTATTTATCAGTACAGGGTTAGATCAGAGTGGACAGTTGAACAATAAACCATGTTGCATTCTCCATTCCCTGTCTTTTAACAACCCCCTACACACACCAGTAAAGGGACAAATAGCTTTTAACATCATCATGTAAAGCACTTTAACTTAGAAAGCTAAAATCTAAAAAATGAATAAAATATATTGTGGCAATAATTCCTTTTAGACCAAAAACCAGGTGTACAATAAATCAAACGATCAAGAAAGCTATCTGTATTTGAATGTGTGATTCTCCAAAAACATCTTCTAAAAATGTTACAGAAAATACCATAAATTCTCTTTCACACGGACCAGATGATGACTCATTTTAACTATACATAAGGGTGATTACATCCTGCTGAAACACAATTTGAACATATAGGAAAATGTTTACAAAGCATCCACAACATGTATACCATGTGCAAATAGATACATTCATTATTTCTCCTACCCCAGTAACTTATTTTAGATAAATACTCTTTATGTTCAGCATTAATTGAACTTAATACATGCAAAACTCAGAAGAATTCAACATTATTGTAAAAATGGAATTAAACTAACAATCTTCAAGTACTTTACATGACAGCCACTCTGTATCATGCCCAATGTAATAAGACAAAAAGTTATTAAACCCATGAAAATATCTCTGTAATATTTCCTTAGATCTAAAATAGATAATTTTAAATATATATAGTAATTTCACTGTGATTTTAAAATACCATAAATGATTAAAAATAATACCAAATTACATAAAACTTGTATTTTAAAAACTGAAACATTAAAACTATAGAAACCAGGCGGTGCCTGTGGCTCAAAGAGTAGGGTGCCAGCCCCATAATGCCGGAGGTGGCAGGTTCAAACCCAGTCATGGCCAAAAACTGCAAAAAAAAAAAAAAAAAAAAAACTATAGAAACGCGCATGTAAAACAAAAATCACAATTTACATTATAAAGGCAAATCTCATTTAAAAAAATTTGTAGATGTCAAAGCAAATTATAAATAATCATAAATTAATCCATTTGGGGTTTTTTTTGTTTGTTTGTTTGTTTTTTGAGACAGAGTCTCAAGCTGTTGCCCTGGGTAGAGTGCCATGGCTTCACAGCTCACAGCAACCTCAAACTCTTGAGCTTACGTGATTCTCTTGTCTCAGCCTCCCGAGTAGCTGGGACTGCAAGCGCCTGCCACAACATCCGGCTATTTTGTTGTTGTTGTTGAAGTTGTCATTGTTGTTTTAGCTGGCCCCAGCCAGGTTCAAACCTGCCAGCCTCGGTGTATGTGGCCAGCACCCTACCCACTGAGCTATGGACACTGCCCAATCCATTTGGTTTTGAAAGATTTTCTAATGAGAATTGAAGGATGTAGTGGAGTCATGTGTTAAAATTCTCAGGTATTGATAATATTATTGCCAAGTATACTTTATCTTAAAGCAAGGCACATTGCTTATTTTTGAGAGTGGTATGTTAAGTTTCCCTATTATACGTTTTTTTTTCTGTTATATGTTTTTGGCTTTGTGGCTGCTGAGAAATGTGGTACATAGATAATTATGACAGTTATAAGCTTTATTGTAATTTAAAAAGTGCTCTTTATATGTTTAATGCCTTTTGGTTTGAGCTCTATTTTGCCTGATGTCAGAATCACAAGCCCCCCTTTTATTTTTATTTTTTTCCTGGTATTCCCTTTGCTATCTGTTTTTAGCCTCTCTGAATCACTTTGCTTCAGGTGTCTCTTGTATTTATCGTACAGTTAGGTCTTGCTTTGTGAGACATGGTGAAAATCTATTAATTTTAATAAATGTCTTAAATTAATCCATATTTATTGATATGGTTGGTGTTTGGCTTTCTTATTGTTCCTACTTGCTTTTGAAAGCTATGTTGAGAGATTTGGATTTTTGCAGCCACCATGATCCCCTCTGACTTTGTTTTCTTACCGTGTTCTTTATGTTTCTTCCAGAGATATTTTATTTCTTCTTTTCCATTTTTAAGTCAGTTCTGTCCATTGATTTCCTTGGGAAATCAATTTTTAAAAAAATTGGTGTGGTGGCCGGGCGCAGTGGCTCACGCCTGAAATCCCAACACTCTGGGAGGCTGAGGCCGGCGGATTGCCTGAGCTCATGAGTTCAAGACCAGCCTCAACTAGGGTGCGATCTCACCTCTAAAAAATAGCCGAGTGTTGTGCTGGGCCCCTGTAGTCCCAGCAAATTGAGAGGCTGAGAGGCAAGAGGATTCCTTGAACCTAAGAGTTTGAGGTTGCTGTATGCTAAGATGTCATGGTATTCTACTGAGGGTGACCAAGTGAGTGAAACCCTGTCTCAAAAAAAAAAATTGGTGTGGAAGCTCATAGATTTTCTGAAAAGCCTCAGCTGACAATTACATTTTACTGTTTTCCTCATGTTTTCATTTCAGCCTGCATTGAGTTTAGGTCAGAGGATACTGAAGGGGACCGTGGGGTGGAGGGGACAGTAAAATCCCTGCTAATTGGGTGGTGTTTTAAATTCTGGTCTTTACTCTATCTGCTTGCTATTTACACTTCAGAGTTCTCAAATAACTAGGCCCTACGTTCTGTCCAGATTTCATAATTGCATGCAGTGGGAGGAAACAGGTTGGTGTGTGTTTATCTTACCTGGTACTAGAACCATGAAACTTGTCATCTTAATCCTGGCAGCTGTGAGCTGAGTTATGTCCCCATATGTTGTCTAAGTGTTTTTGCTTTTGATCCTTAGTAGCAGAAAGGTTGTTGAAGGAACTTAAAGTCTCAGTAACTGAGAATAAAGCAGGTTAAAGCTTCTGAGAGAAGAAAAATGTCAGTGGTTAAGTCTGCTTTCTGACTTCTTTTTATGCCCATAATTGACTGCTTCCTGAGTTGTTTTTGTCTGAAATATTGTATAAATCAACTTAGGCTGTTGTAAATTAAGAACAAAACAAAATTGTGATAATCACACGGTTTCCAGTGATATTTAGGTGGTGCTTTTGTTATAGTCGCAGGTATACTTTGTAATCCCTACTGTACTTTAAATCAGAGCAACCCTAGTTCCTGGGGGAAAGATGAGGCTTTCAGGGTACATTGAAATGTAGCATTTAAAGGCCCTTTCCTTCAATGTTGTTACAATCCTAAAGGAAGTTATAGATTATGCAGTTGGATTATAGATTTCTTTTATTGTTCTTTTCTCTACAGAATCATATGAGATGGTTTAGGACTATAGCTATTCTCTACAGAATTGAATTTAAGGAATTACTTAAGAAAACTCATGTGTTCTTTTTAACAGTAGTTTATTCATTGTTAGGACCTTTAGGTGCAAATGATATATGCTAAATCCTCTCATAACTTTTTTTCCTTTCCTTATCCTTATGTTTTACAGAATGCTATTCCCCTTGAGAAATCAAATTCTAAAGACCAGGAAGTAAATGTTTTCTTCCATGTGGATTCTAGGTAAGCTATAGTTAACTACCGTCTCTTTCCCAAACTGCTTCTCTTCAGAGTAGCTCCCATACTCTGTGGGGGTCAGTCTTTTTCTTTTATCAGAGAAGAGGAGAAGTAGAATTTTAATGAAAATTCCTTAAATTCAGCAAGTTCTTATTAAGCACCCACTTTGTGCCTGGCTCTACTTTATATACTAGGAAAAGAGCATCAAAAAAAACAGACATCCTTGCTTTATTTTAATAATGGACAATAAACTAGTAAGTGGTTTGCATAGTATGTTAGATGGCAATAGGTAGAGAAAAGTAAAGCAGAAAAGGAAGTTAGGGGGTGCTGGGACACACTCACAGCTTTAAATAGGGTGGTCAAGAAAGGCTTCCCTGAGGAGTGACATCTGAAAAAATAGTCATCAAAGGAATTAGAGAGCCATACACATATCTGGAGGGAAAAGTCTATAAGCAGAAGAATGGAAGGGCAGAGGCCTTAAGAGGAATATGTATGGATGAGGAACAACTAGGAAGCTATTGTGTCTGGATTGGAAGGTGGAAAGAAAAGAATAAGAAGAAAGAGGTCAGAGAGGCAGTGACAGACTGGTGGAGCAGCTCAACTGGGGGCTTCTTGGGCCATTGTAAACTGAGAAATAGTAAGAGTAGTTTGGGCCAGGTTGGTAGCAGCAGAAGCTAGTAAGAAGTGGTTAGATTCTGGATGTGATTTGAAATAGAGCCAACAAATTTGTTAACTGCTTGATTGTGCAGTGTGAGAGAAAAGAGTGCAGAATGACTCCAAGTTTCACCCTTAGGAAATAAAGAGTGATTTTGCCATAACTGAGATGAGGTGGAGTAGACCTTGAGTTCAGCCCCGAGGTAGGTCCTTTGCTCCACTTTCATCGACTGTAAGGCAAAAACAGATACTTGGCATTTAGTTTTATAAATGCAGTTTAATAAAAGAAAATTGTAACACTCTTTATGATATGTCAGGCTTTGAGGGTTCACTGTGGTAGTGACAAAGTATACTTTGGTCTTACAGTCTAAGGAGTTTTATGATACTATGGTAGTCACCTGAAAGATGTAATTTGAGCCAAAATATATATATTATGTATATATAATTTCTAGGACCGTTCATAGATCATGGAGATATGATAGAGTATTTGAAATACAGGATTTATAGTCACCATATTTCACATAAACATTATTTTATTAAGCTTATCTACTTTATTACATTAGTTTTTCAAAGACTGTTTAACTTCCCTGTTGTTGTTAGCCTTGGCCCACCTTTTTTCCCCATTTTGTCCTTTTGTGATTGTAATGTTATATTTCTTATGGATCTGTATAACATGTATTTTATTAAGCTTATCTACTTTATTTTTTCGAAGACTGTTAACTTCCCTATTGTTGTTAGCCTTGCCCCACCTTTTGTCCTCGTTCTGTCCTGTGATTGTGATGCTATATTTCTTATGAATCTGTCTGTGTCTTGACTCTGAAGAAACTGAACTTCGTCACCCCATTCAGTTCTTTCTCCTGTCCCCTAAAGGTACATTTCTGAGTTAATATTTGAAACCTTGGTATGTATTTTTGTATTTATAAATAAACTTATCACAAGACCAGTTTTTATGTCTTTCATAAGGAAAATGTACAAATTACTGAATGAAAATTAGAAAACCATGGTTAGCAAATTGATGAAGTAGAAAGCATTCTATCATTTCACTTCCCAGAAATAATCATGTTAGTACCGTGTCTTTTAGTTTATAGAAAAAATCCTTAGACTATAAATAAGACTATAACACTAAATATACCTTGTGACTGTCGCAATCAACCCTCAAAGCCTGCAGTATCATTTTAACTCAGTGTTTTCTCTGCAATGAGGTGTTCATTTGAATTCATTTGAATTCTAGTCCGTTACACTTATTAATATACTATATTCAATGAGCTTTAATATTAGTTCCTTTATAAATTAATGTGTAGTCACCAGTCCAATATCAAATTTCTCGAGAATTTAATGAACTATGGACTTTCACCCCTAGAAAAAATGCATATACAATGAACAGCATGTTTTAGTCAATTTCAGAAGTTGCATAGGTTATGTTAGGAGTCCATGGATGCCAAATAACTTCGAAGTTTGAACACTAACTGTGTGTCATGTATTGTTCTATGTGCTTGGGGATCCGCAACGAATGAAACAAACCCCCAAACCCTGTCCTTTAGGAGCTTACATTCTGTGGAGAAAAACAAACAGGGAAGGAGAGGAGTGTTGTTTGTGTGAGTCAGCTGGGATGGTGATGTGTTATAATTTAGAAAAGATGTTTAGGAAAAATTAAAAAATGGTTGGAAATGGACTCACTGAGAAAATCACAGTTGAACAAAAACTTTCAGTGAGATGAGGGAGGGAACCTTGAAGATATCTGGAGGCTATCTCCTTTAGCCAGAGCGAGAGAACAAGGACAAAGATCCTGAAATAACAGTAAGTCTGTCTTATTTGAACAACAGCAAAGACCCAGGGTGACTGGAATGCAATGAATCTAAGTTGGAGAAGAGCAGAGAAATGAGTCAGAATGATAACTGGGAGCAGTTTTGGTGGAAGGGGGAGGGAAGGTGAATGTTTGATTAGAATATGTTCCAGAAACCTTGGAAAACAAGTATTAGAGACAAGGCACAGATTTGTTTATTTTGAGGAGTTTTAATGTGAAGAGGAACAGAAAAATTGTAAGTAGCTGAAGTTATGGTGGCAGAGAGACATTTTCTTGTTGACTGTGCTTTTGTTTTTTAAGAGATAATAGCCAGTTTGCTAGTAAAGATGATCCCACATAAAGGGATAAATTGATAATGCAGGAGAGGAAGGGTAGAATTGCTGGTGTGGCGTCCTTGTGAAGTAATGGGGTAAAATCTAGAAAGGCTATCCTCTGATTGAGCAGGGGCAGTTTGTCATCGGTGTTACCAGATGGAAAGATGGAGTACTTGACCACACTTGGGAGAGGTTGGTGGATGTGGTGGTAGGAGCATGTGGAAGGCTTTGTTGGTTCACCTTTTTTTTTTTTTTTGATACCTTAAACTTTATTAGTTGATTAAACTCAGCATCCTTTAACAAAGATGAATTTTGTCATTTTTATTTATTTATTTATTATTTTTTTGGTTG
>CAUYRH010109682.1:0-95102 GCA_963574655.1 Perodicticus potto
GGGTGATAAAGTGAGACTCTGTCTCCACAAAAAAAAAAAAAAAAAAAAAAAAAAAAAAAGAAAGAAAGAAAGAAAGAAAGAAAAAGAAAAAAGAAACATTATTTCAAATCTTAGTTATGCCCTTTGCTATTAGGAGACATTTGTCAAGTTGCTGGATATATTGGAGCTTCCATAGGCTGAAGTTATAAGCCACATTATTTACCTCATGGAAGTATAAGGATAGGAGAAGACACTGTATTTTTGACGCATATACTAATGATTTCCTTTCTTGGAATCTCAAGACCTTTGTCGTTAAAAAAGTAGCCCCTAAAGGTGAACTTTTCAGATAGATAATGCTGTCAGCAGAATGAAATAAAAAAGTAAGCGGTCATTTGCAGGTTCCAGATATATCCATAATTTCTCCACTCTTCGGGCTAATGAACTAGAATAACTTTCTAAAATCTTGATTTTAAGGGGGTAGGTTCAGAGAGACCATCTGGATCAATTCCTATTTTTATCACTACAAGATCTTGGACAACTTATTAAACTCTCAAAGACCTGGTATACTCATCTGTAAAAATGGAATCATGCCTAACTCACAGAACTTTTGAGAAGCCTGAGTAAGATAAATGAATGGAAGTCACTTAGTATGTGTCTGTGATCTAGTAAGTGGGCACTTAATATCAATTATGATTATTTTACTGGGACATTGGATGTTTTATTTAATTATAAAAGATTTTTGGAATAGAAAAAAACAATTAACCTGAAGGAACAATGTTTGCCTTTTTCTGTTTTCAATTTCTTCAAAGCCTACAACTGCCCCATTTCCCCACCGTAACACATAAACACTACAGACTTTCTTTAGCCTTCCTTTGTGATGTCTTTACTGCTTGAAAACCTTCTTCTCCCACTTTTTCATGCCACAAGAATTTACTGAACATTTATTCTGTGTCAGACATTGTACTACCTACTAGGGATATAACTGTGAATAAGAAGGACACGTTTCATACTTGCCCTTTGTTCTTGATGTCTTCTCTACCTCTAACAACCTTCCCAACTGTTTTTCAATTAACCATTGCTCAACCTTCAACACTTAATTACTATATGATTTCTTCCCAGAGGTTTCCCTGGATGCCCAAGTTTGGCTAAACACCCCTTTATTTCTGTGCTCACCTGAGAGACACCTTGAAAAGTCCTCTATTTTTTTTCAAAGCATTCATGTATCTACTTTTCTCACAGGAATGGAAAGAGTTTCATAATTCAACATTGCACCAGAAGCAAATATTCTGCTTGGAGCCTAGTTGGGTGCTCAGTAAATATTTCTGAACGGAACTATCTCCAGTACAGATGTAAGTTCCTTGGACTCCACTATGCCTAGCACACCTTGAAAGTCATACATACTCATGACACCTGTCTGGATTTTACAAGAGATCTTGTTATAAACAGCACCCTGTAAGGTTTTCAATAATAAAATAAAAAACTAGTTCACTTTGTAGGAAAGGCAATGAATTGGAGTTATATTAAATGGCTTCCATCTAGTATATGGAGAATCATTCACAGTTTGGGTGTGAGACACCTGGGAGGGAGGGCTGGCAGTGGCTTCCTGGAGAAAAAGACTTGAGAAAAGGAAAAATGGTAATATATAGAAGGGACCCAAGGGAGTTCCCACCTTCCAACACTGAGTTAGGGAATCTAAGGAAGCAAAACATACAAATGAGGCCATTCCAAGTGTTCTTAATCTAGACACTCTAAATACTAGGCCAGGAGCTTGACTCACAGAAGAGTGTACCAACCTTGAATGAGCACAGTAAAATACATGAAAGTGTGTACAAAGGAGAGGTCTGAAAAAAATACACTAATATGTATTTTTTGTTTCTAGGCCTTATCTTAAACATTGTTATTGTTATTAAATTTGAAGCCTTTTTAATTTTGTGAAGGCAAAAAGTGGAAACCAAATACATACATGTATATGCATAAAGAAAATAATAAAAATAAAATAAAATAAATACTAATATGTTGAGTGGTTGTTTCTGCGTGATTATTAATTTCATCTTATTTGAGTTACATGTATGACTTAGAGGAATAAAATTTTTAACAAAATAGAATACGTATGACATGATCAAGTATTGGCTTTGTTTTAATGGAAAAGGTCCAGTGTTCTATAAGCATTATGGTAAGAAGAAATTTCTCAGTCCTTGAAAGTGTTTATTATAGTGTAGTTGTGCTAATTTTGAGAACTGGCTGAAGGATGTAGAGGAAGTGACTGCCAGCTGAAAAACGAAGCTGGGAACGAATTTACCAGGGAGGATCTCACATAAAGTCTTTGGTACCAAGAAATTAAAGCAATGATATGGGAACAAACCCGATAATAGTGTTTGTATTTGAAGCAAAACTTCAAATACTGTCTGAGTAGTTCTCCAGGGATAAATGTCGCCGCATTCAATAGAGGGCAGTCACTCTCTGACTCAATCCACCAGCTGTACAACTGCTACGGCATCTGTGAGGGAGAGCCCTTCACTACGAACGCTTAGACACACATTCTGCTCAATGTGCCTGGTGCCCACCCCCCCCCAAGAGAAAATGGTCATTTCAACAAAATGTTTCATTAAGTGACATAAATTTCCTGCACTTCAATTGCTTAGGTTAAAATTCTATTCCTGCTTCTAGCCAACAAGTAAATTCAGGTAAGTATGGAAGCTCTCTGAAATTCTGACTCCTTATTTGCATAATTGAACTAATCGTAAATGACGGAGAAATGGATATGGGAAATTGATGAGATAATACGCATAAATATTTGGGCACAGGACCTGACTTCTAGTAGGTACTTAGAAAACTAAGACTTTTTCTATTTCTCTATCAGTGTCATATAATCATCTTTCCACATATTGTAGGAATTGTCACCTCCCCCACCCCACTACCCCCGGACACACACAGAGGCATGAGAATGCTCTACTCAGCTTTACCACTAGATGGCGTGTGGAGGTAGCTGGCTTCCACCATGTTATCACAAGGTGTATGGCATCCCTACAGAGCAGCACAAACCTTCTGAAGGAGGCAGAATGCTCTTCTAAAGCCTCACCTCCACCGCTATGAGATTGAGTCTCATGACTCATGCCATGATGCCATCTTATCCTCTCTACCCATGTTACCATCTAGGCCAGGAACATTGGCCAATGTTTACCTACCTATGGTTACCAATGTTTACCTGCCTATGGTTAGCATTTCTGTCCAGTAGCCAGAAGAAAAAAATAAATAAATAAAAAGACAATATCAGACACAGGTGCTAAATTTGCCTTCACTGCTCTCTCAAGCTACTGTTCTGAACCCTTTGAGCTTCTGGACTTCAGAACCTGTTGTAGAATTGGTTCTTGCTGACCCCTTCCATCCACGTTTGACTTCTTAGAATGAGATTACTTATGCAACTAAACCTGGAATATCTCCCGGATCGTTTCCAGCTGGGTGTATGCCTGGTCTCGGGTTTTCCTGGGCAGTCTATTGGAATGTACTTCCTCTGTGACACTATAGAAACTCAAGTACCTTCCTAACAGAAAGCATCATCAATTGTTCATTCAGTGAAATATTTATCTAGCATGTTATGTACTAATCATTAAACTTTCAGTGCTAGGTATATGGTGGTAAATATATATATATATATATATATGACCAGTAGAGCTTAAATTCCAGTTTCATTAGGTAATACTTTGTCTGAGTTCTCTTCTTCCTTAACATGCTTCCTTTACCCAGAAGCAGAGATGAACTGTTATCCTTTCCATGGGAAGCTACCAAAAGGTCCAGGTAGGCAACTACTCTGAATTGTCTCTGGTGGTGTACAGATAGCTTGATCGATCCAACAGTTTTTTACCCAGTACCTTTTTCGCAAAGCACCCTGTGAGGAGCTGGTGTGAGTGGCATTGGAACACAGAGGAGGTAAAACATCAAAGCAGAAGATGTTGCCTTAATTCTGGCCTCATTAGCAGTGGGTTCCAATCAAAGAAGATTACTTGGTAATCAGACACTATAATAAAACAAGTACTTCTTCAAATAAAGTTGCTTTATACTCAATGCTTGGCTAAGGTGATTTAAATAGTCTCAAAATAAGAGATAGTATAATAAAATACCTTTTAACAAAGGCATTTTTATACTTGCTCTAGATATTTAATATATAGTTGAACAGGCAACTATGGAATGTTATGTTGTGATTATTACAACCTTAAGATGTCAGCTCTAAATCAAGAGCACCCATAAAGCTTTCTAATTGTCTGGTTCTAGTGCCCTGCTAGGAGTTTATAGTGTCCTTGACACAACAGGCAAGACTATTAATGCTTTATAAGCATTTCATCATTTAATTTTTACAATAAACTTGTCAAGTAGTTATTGTTTTATTTCCCTAATTTTACAGATGAGAAAATAGAGACAGAGAGAAATCAAGTGACTTATTTACACAACTAACCGAACAAACTGAGATTCACACCAGGCTATCCTTGTAATAACCACCTTTAACTCTCACACAATATTGGCTCTTGGGTAATGTGCATTTCTTACTCTGTAATTCAGGTATTTTTTCTGAGTATGATAGATACTTTTGTCCTTTAATGCAAAAGTTGTGGTCTACACAATTTCCTTTAGTATTACTGGTCCATAAAGTACAATTGGGGGAAAATATAAATAGACATAACCTAGTTAATGATACTATAATTTCCCTGGTCATTCAAATGCAAAAGCACATGGATTAAAGTGATCCTTTAGCATCTTCCCCCTTCATGTTTTCCAGAGTAGGTCCATCTAACTAAGTTGGCAATACATGACTCTTAATAATCAGAGTGAAGACCAAGATAACTAATGGTAGTCTGAGAATTCCTTCCTGAAAGTAGTAATGCTATATAGCCAGCTGTAGCCATCTCAGTACCCCTCCGGCCTGTCAGAGGGGATTAGTACATTTTACCAAGTGAAGGAATCCAATACAAGTTTGGTCTTTTCTTTTTGTTCATCTCCATTGCCCACCCCCCCGTAAGGTCTTTGTTTCTTCTCCTTAGAATATTCCACTTGCCTGCCACTTCCCCTTTCAATCATATTTCTTGCCTTTCCCTACCCTAACCCACCAACTTTCCTTTCTCTACAGACCTATCCCCCTAATCCCTTCCCCAAAACCTAGAGTTTCGCCATTCAGAGTAGGAGTGATAGATCACTTTCAGGACTTTGGACTTAAAACTTCCAAGTACCAACTCCTCACCTTCAGGATCCATTTAAGATGTTGCCTTTCCCAGGAGCCTCTGCAATTTATCTACGTCCACCATCAATCCTCTATGCATCAACCCCATACTGGGGTCAGGACTCAGAGCAACCTGTACACCTATAGAACATTTATATTCTATCATTTTTGCCTGTTTATTGATTGTTCACTTTTATAGACTGTAATATCTTTGAATACAAAATTGAGTCTGGTTGATTGCTGTAACATCTATGCCAGGAATTTAATAGGTGCTAAACAAATGTTTGTGAAATTATAATAGTTATCTAGTAACTGGTTTCCTTACCTGCATCCTCTCTATCAACCAATTCATTTAACAAATTGTCTCCATTTGTATCATCTTTAAACACAAATTTGGCCATATTGCTTTCACCTTTAAAACCCTGCCAGTAATTTCCCACGTTTCTAGAATAAAATACAGACACTTTGGTGTAGTGCCTGTATTCATGCCACTCTCAATATCTTGTTAAAAAGTATTATTTCTTATTGCTCTTATTCATACAATTATATTTCTTTCAAACTAGCTAAGAGGCTCATTTCTGAGGCCACTCAATCTTCCTGATCTTTCCACCTTCCTGTCTCACGCTCTTCCTTCTGCCTTGAAAGATGCTTCCCAATTTGCAGATGTGAAATATCTTGCTCTTTATTTGGTTTCTATACATGTTGTATTTTCCACAATATTTCTTGATCTTCCCCACCCCCTAAATGTGGTTTTCCTTTGTCTTTCTACTGCTCTTACCAACAATATTACCCATCATTGAATTTATAAATTTTTTCATTCATCCCTCCTTTCACTAAGCACTTTTTTTTTTTTTTTTTATTTTGGGGGATTCGTTGAGGGCACAAAGAACCAGGTTACATTGATTGCATTTATAAGAGGGTAAAGTCCCTCTTATAAATTTTAATGAGTCACTGAAGCACTGTGATAGACAGATAATATTTAGAGAGACAGAGCACAGAGTTCTAGCTCCAACCAAGTGCCCTTTTCAGTAAGGGAGACTGACAAATGTTATCGATGTAAGACGTCACTCTTAAGATACATCCTGATTTTAGAGACACTAAATATAAAAAAAGTGAGTCTTAGAATTGATAAAAGTCTATTAATATATTAAAATGTGTATTCATATGTTCCTATGGAGGTCTACTTAACCTTGTTTTTGTGGTAGAAAGGGGAAGTTTCCCGGAGGGTAAGATACCTCAGGTTACTCTTAAGGAATCAAAAAGTATCAAGAAAAGAGTCAGCAAAAGTATTGTCTAAGGAACTGCAGCTAAAAATTATGGAGCGTGATGATAGAGCACAACTTCTCTTAAGATGCTTGAAGGCAAATTCTTATAATTGTTTTCCTCCAGAGGGTCTTGTACAGAGCTGTGTTAGATTGAAATTAAAATTTATTGTAGACAGTTCACATAGTACAATATAAATAAGCTTGAGAACTTCACCTTAAAATTTTCTGTATGGAACTAAGATTTCATTCCTTAAAAGAATGAGTTGCTTGGGAGGAATAACAATCCAAAATCTTGAATAGAATAAATTATCATCCATGAGAATAGGACTTGAATGATTACCCTGTTATATAGGTTGGACCTTCATTCTTTCTTTATTAGCAGACTTGGCAAAGCTAAGAAAGACCACTGGGGGCACATTCCCTATTCTGCATAGAAAATTCAACTCTAAAATCCATGAGCAACTTCTGGCCTCTGCTAGTACATATCTTGGTCCATTCAGCTCATGGCTGCTTTCTAATTACACATATTTTATTTTCTTCATCATTGTATCTAATCAGCAAAAATTTTACCTGAATATGCAAAATTAACAACACCAATAAAGCTTCCTAAATATGCCACTTTTTTGCCTAAAAATAGTTTTAGCCCCCCAAAATTTGGATATGACTTTCTCAACTTTGTGAGCAGA
Organism: Perodicticus potto; assembly: GCA_963574655.1. NCBI lineage: Eukaryota > Metazoa > Chordata > Mammalia > Primates > Lorisidae > Perodicticus > Perodicticus potto. Next base: position 7,140 of record CAUYRH010109682.1, read on the forward strand.
ATAACCTTTAGGCTTATTAGATACACTAGCTCCTAGGATTCAATATTGAACAAGAAAGACTGAGGATATTCTTTCTCCTATGGATCTTGCCTCTTATTAGAGATGACAAACACAGTTAAAAAATAAATGAAATAATCATCAATTTTCAGGGAATGAGAAAAATGCTCCCAGAGAGCATAAAGAAGGACCCACATTCATTAGAAAATGTCAGGGACACTTTCTGAAATAATGAAATATAAATTAAATACAGAAAAGTGAGAGAATTTCCCAAACAAAAGGTGGAACCACTGTGAAAATCTGAGTTGGATAAGAGGTTCCAGGAATTGATACAGTTTTCTGTGGAGGGGTGAATGAAGTATACAGGTGAGAGATGTAACCTGGGATCAGATTATTCAGGTATTTTTAGGCTTGGGGAGGATTTAGGTCTTCATTCTGAGAAAAATGGGAAACTAACAAATGATTTCAAAAGGAAAGTGATGGGATCTGATCTATATTTTAGCAATAATATTGAGATCGTAAAATGGTGTAACTGCTATGATGAACAGTATGGACTTACCTCGAAAAAATTAAAAATAGAACTACCATATGATTCAGAAATCCCATCTCTTGAGTACTTATATAGTTGAAAGCAGGGTCTTGAAAAAATATTTGCACACCCTTGTTTATAGCGGTATTATTCACTATAGCCAAGAGGTAAAAGCAACCCAAATATCTGATGGTAAATGAATGAACAAAATGTGACACAAACACACATATATACACAAAATTGAATACTATTTAGCCTTTAAAAAGAAGGAAATTTTGACATGTGCTACAACATGGATAAACCCTGAATACATTATGCTAAGTAAAATAAGCTAGTCATAAAAAGACAAATGCTGCATGATCTCATTTAAATGAGGTACCTATGGCTCAGTGGCCATCGCACAGTGGTTATGGCATCAGCCACATACACTAACACTGGCAGGTTCAAGCCTGGCCAGGGACAGGCCAGCTAAACAACAATGACAACCGCAACAAAAAAATAGCCCGAGGGCATAAGCAAGATGGCCTACTGGAGCCAGCTTTCCATAGAGGCTCCCATCCAGAAGGAGAGTTAAAGGACAGAAGTTTAGCAAGTAAGCTGATGGTTTGGAGCTGGGTCATGAGAGAAGGTTGAAGAATGCAATTCACCCTGCTGAGGAGAGCTGCGACCCCATGGAAACAAACACTAGGTACAAAATCCATTGCCAAGTGGACAGGAGTCCCTTAGCCCATGAGATCGACTCTCAGTATACTTCCTACAAACAAGTGAGCAGAGTTTAGATCTCCTTCTATTTTATTCCATGGGAGAGAGGCCCTCTAAAAACCAGAACTCCTTCCCCAGAGAGGACCCACTAGTGTGCGATGGCACTCTCCCGTCAGGCATAAAACTGTATATATTCTCTACCTGCAATTCTGAACTCCCAGGACTCCCCTCCACTCTCACCCTGAGGTCTTGAAGACTGTCCCCAATGGAGTCCAGATTCTTGGGCATTTTCTCGAGAGATGTGGACAAAATCTGGAGTCCAGATTCTTGGGCTGTTGCAGGTCTGTGCTGATTCTGTGGCACAGGTATAGAGAGAGGACTGTGGACCAAGGGAGCCATATGGGAGAGGGAGAAGCACTGCCCTACAGCACAGAGCAGCAGCGGCAGTGGCGGGAACACTAGAGCTCACACCCCTGGGGATATTTTGGAGAGATATTCCCTACTTCTCTTGGCAACCAGAGGAAGCTGGGCCTCTACTCCAGTGGTAGCCACTGACAGAACAGATCTGGTATGGAAATGCAGGCCCAACAAGCAAAGGGTAGGCCTGAGTCAGTACCTGCCTGGCTGAGGCGTGGAGGAGACGGAGACTAGAATATGCCGCACAGAGATGGCATACTCCCAAGATGGGACTGAGTCAAAAGTGATGCTTTAGTGAGCCTAAGATGCACCTGGATCCCAGGGGATCATAGCTGAGACAAAAGCAGGCAGGGCAATAGCACCAGCCCAGGGAGAGGCAAGAAATGAGAGCTGAGTGTGAGCTCTAACTGTGCCCACCCCAACACAGAGTGCAGCAGAGATAGAGACACCAGCTCCGAGCAGCTGCACAAGGCAGGACTGAGTCACAGTTTCTGTGAACTCAAAAAGCGTCTAGCCCACAAGGGACTATAGCCTGGACAGAAATGCAAATTTTGCAAGAATATAAGTGGCAGTAACATCAATCAGGGATGGAGCTGGAACTGAGTGAACTGCCCCAGCTTCCATTAAGCACCCGAGGTTGTCAGGTTTCAGCTCCCCCTGCCGGCTGGTGGCAGAGTGTGGTGGCCTGGCCAAGGACACATAGATTTATCCCTGTGACACAGGCAGGTGCAAACCCCTGGAGCATCTGCTCATTGTAGGGAACTGGTCACAGCCCTGTGGGGTTACCAGTAACTTGGTGTGACAGAGGTACCAGATTCGGAAGGAGGCATCAACCTTCTTGGACTTCCAATTCATTTGCTAGATGGGAACTTCTGACTCAATGGAGCACTGAAGTGACTCGAGCTGCCAGAAGACCCCTGCTATCTAGTTGCTAGAGTTCTAAAGAACTCTCCCACTTGATACTGGGTGCTGACTGGGACAATTGATTTGCGACTCTTGACCTGGGCCAATCACACAAGGACTATCCAAAGTGGTACCCTGGGTGGGTGGTTATGGGAGGGTTTGATTTTCCTCTTCCAATTGTTGCCTGTGGAGGGCAGGGTGATGTACTTGCTGGTATTTCTCCATATCTGAGACTTCAACCCAGAATTACAGATTCACTAGGATTGGACAGAGACCAGCTGAAAACAAAACAGAGCCACTTAGCTCCACCATACCAAGCAGGCCATAGCACTGTATGGGTCCTTCGAGAAGCTCGAGGGGAAAAGGTAGAGACACCAGTCCCAGCTGTTGGGCAAAGGGCTGGTTAATCCCTACTCCAGGAGCCCCCAACCCAACTTCACCTTATCTGCTCATCTAGCCTATATTGTAAAATTACCATGGGGTGGAATCAGTGGAAAAACTCTGGCAAAATGAATAACCAGATTAGATCAACTCCCCCAGGGAATGACATGGCAGATACACCAGAAGATCCCATTCATAAACGAATGCTTGAGTTGTCGGAAATTGAATTCAGAATTTGGATTGCAAATAAGATTAATAGAACGGAGGTAAAGTTGCAATTAGAAATTCAAGGAGCATTTCAAAAGTTGTCTCAAGAATTCAATGAATTCAAAGACAAAACCACGAAAGATTGTGACACACTGAGACAAGAACTTGCAGCCCTCAAAGATCTGAGAAATACAGTAGAATCCTTCAGTAACAGAATGGAGCAGGCAGAAGAAAGGATTTCTGACAATGAAGACAAATCTTTTGAACGCTTCCAAATGCTCAAAGAGGAAGAGAAGTGGAGAGCAAAAATGGATCATTCGCTCAGTGAGCTCTGGGATAATTCAAAGAAAACTAATATACATCTTATATGAATTCCTGAAGGTTATGAGGTTGTTTCAAAAGGCACAAAAGGCACAAAAGATGCTTTACTCCATGAGATAATAGAGGAAAACTTCCCAGACATGTCAAGAGATTCTGAAATTCACATAGCAGACAGTTTCAGAACCCCAGCATGACTCAACTCAAAAAAGATATCTCCAGACGAATTATAATTAACTTTGCCAAAATTAATACCAAAGAGAAAATTCTGCAAGTAGCCAGATGTAAGACAACCATAACCTACAAGGGGAAAAATATTAGAATGACTGTAGATCTCTCTACTGAAACCTTTCAAGCAGGAAGGGAGTGGTCATCGAATGTTAATCTCCTAAAACAAAATAACTTTCAACCCAGGATCTTGTATCCAGCTAAACTGACTTTTATTTATGATGGAGAAATTAAATACTTTAATGACATTCCCAAGTTGAAGAAATTTGCCATAACTAAACCAGGTGTCCAGGATATTCTCAGATCTATCCTCCAAAATGACCAGTACAATCCTCTACCTCTAAAGCAAACTCACTCAGAAATTTTTGACCAAATTCCAACTTCCACAGTGGTGAAAGGATTAAAAATGTCCACTGGACTTTAAAAAAACTCAATACCCCAAATTCTACCAGGCTTATCAATATTCTTAATTAATGTGAATAGCTTAAACTGTCCTCTAAAGGGGCACAGGTTGGCTTATTGGATATAAAAAATCAGGGCAAATATCTATTGAATGCAAGAATCTCATCTTACCTTAAAAGATAAATATAGATTCAGGGTGAAGGGATGGTCATCTATATTTCAGGCAAATGGAAATCAGAAAAAAAGCAAGTGTTGCAATTTTATTCGCAGGTACAATAGGCTTTAAAACAACAAAAGTAAGGAAAGAGAAGGACAGTCTCTTCACATTTGAAAAGGTTAACACTCAACATGATGAGATTTCAATTATTAACATTTATGCACCCAACCAGAATTCACCCCAATTTATAAGACAGAATCTAACAGACATGAGCAACTTGATTTCCTCAAGTGCCATAATAGTCAGAGATTTTAACACTCCTCTGGCAGTGATGGATAGATTCTCCAATAAGAAGCTAAGCAAAGAAATTTTAGACTTACACTTAACCATTCAACATTTGGATTTAACAGACATCTACATCAACCCAAAAAAGATATCTCCCAGACACATTATAATTAACTTTGCCAAAATTAATGGACATTTCATCCTTACAAAACTGAATACACATTATTCTCATCAGCCCATGGAACATCCTTCAAAATTGATCACATCTTAGGTCACAAGTCTAACCTCAGCAAATTTAAAAGAATAGAAATTATTCCTTGAATCTTCTCAGACCATCATGGAATAAAAGTTGAACTCAGTAACAACAGGAATATGCATACAAACACAGGGAAACTATATAACCTTATGCTGAATGATAGTTGGGTCATAGACAAGATTAAAAAGGAATTACCAAAATTTTAGAACAAAATGATAATGAAGACATGAATTATGATAACCTCTGGGATACTGCAAAGGCAGTCCTAAGAGAAAAATTTATAGCACTGCAAGCCTTCCTCAAAGGAACAGAAAGAGAGGAAGTTAACAACTTAATGGGACATCTCAAGCAACTGGAAGAGGAAGAACATTCCAATCCCAAACCCAGCAGAAGAAATGGAATAACCAAAATTATAGAAGAATTAAATGAAATTGAAAACAAAACGATTATTCAACTTTTTGAATAAGTCAAAAAGTTGGTTTTTTGAAAAGGTCAACAAAATAGATAAATCTTTGGCTAACCTAACCAGGAAAAAAAGAATAAAATCTCTAATTTCATCAATCAGAAATAGCAAAGATGAAACAACAACAGACTCCTCAGAAATTTGAAAAAATCCTTAATGAATATTACAAGAAAATACATTTGCAGAAAAATAAAAATTTGAAGGAAATAGACCAATTCTTAGAAACATGCCACCTTCCTAGACTTAGTCAGAATGAAGTGGAAATGTTGAACAGGCCTATATCAAGTTCTGAAATAGCATCAACTATACAAAATCTCCCTAAAAAGAAAAGCCCAGGACCAGATGGCTTCACATCAGAATTTTACCAAACCTTTTAAAAGGAACTAGTACCAATATTACTTAACCTTTTCCAAAATGCAGAAAAACAAGAATACTACCCAACACAAGCTGTGAAGCAAATATCACTTTGATCCCCAAACCAGGAAAAGACCCAACAAGAAAAGAAAATTATAGACCTATATCACTAATGAATATTGATGCAAAAATATTCAACAAGTTCCTAGCAAAGAGAATCCAGCAACACATCAAACAAATTATACACCATGACCAAGTGGGTTTTATCCCAGGATCTCAAGGCTGGTTCAATAACATAAATCTATAAATATAATTCATCACACAAACAAATTAAAAAGCAAAGACCATATGATTCTCTCAATTAATGCAGAAAAAGCTTTTGATAATATCCATCATTCTTTCACAGTAAAAACACGTAAGAAAATGGGTATAGAAGGGACATTTCTTAAACTGATAGAGGCCATCTATTGCAGACCCACAGCCAATATTGTATTGAATAGAGCTAAAATGAAATCATTCCCACTCAGATCAGGAACCAGGCAGGGTTGCCTATTGTCTCTACTGGTTTTTAACATTGTAATAGAACTCTTAGCCATCAAAATTAGGCAAGAAATGGCGATCAAGGGTATCCATATAGGGTCAGAAGAGATCAAACTTTCACTCTTTGCAGATGATATGATTTTATATCTGGAAAACACCAGGGATTCCACTACAAAACTCTTAGAAGTGATCAAGGAATACAGCAGTGTCTCGGGTTACAAAATAGTCAAGCTGAAAAAACAGTCAAGGACTCTATTCCATTCACAGTAGTGTCAAAGAAGATGAAATATTTGGGAGTTTACTTAACAAAGAACCTGAAAGATCTCTATAAAGAGAACTATGAAACTTTAAGAAAAGAAATAGCTGAACATGTCAACAAATGGAAAAACATACCATGTTCATAGCTGGGAAGAATCAACATTGTAAAATGTCTATACTACCAAAAGCAATATATAATTTTAATGCAATCCCTATTAAAGCTGCACTATCGTAGGTTAAAAATCTCAAAAAAATAATACTTTGTTTTATATGCAATCAGAAAATAAAACCTTGAATAGCCAAGACATTACTCAGAAATAAGAACAAAGCAGGAGGAATCACGCTACCAGCCCTCAGACTATACTATAAATTGATAGTTATCAAAACAGCATGGTACTGGCACAAAAACAGAGAGATAGATGTATGGAACAGAATAGAGAACCAAGAGATGAACCCAGCTACTTACTGTTATTTGATCTTTGATAAGCCAATTAAGAACATTCAGTGGGGAAAAGATTCCCTATTTAACAAATGGCGCTGGGTGAACTGGCTGGCGACCTGTAGAAGACTGAACTGGACCCACACCTTTCACCATTAACTAAGATAGACTCTCACTGGTTTAAAGATTTAAACTTAAGACATGAAACTATAAAATTACTAGAAGAAAGTGCAGGGGAAACACTGGAAGATATCAGCCTGGGCAAATATTTTATGAGGAGGACCCCCCCCCCCCCGGTAATTGAAGCAACACCAAAAATACATTACTGGGATCTGATCAAATTAAAAAGCTTCTTGCCAGCCAAGAACACAGTAAGTAAAGCAAGCAGACAGTCCTCAGAGTGGGAGAAGATATTTGCAGGTTATGTCACGAACAAAGAGAACCAGAATCCAAAGAGAACTCAAATGTATTAGCAAGAAAAGAAGAAGTAATTCCATTTCAGGGTGGGTAAGGAACTTGAAGAGAAATTTCTCTGAAGAAGACAGGCACATGGCCTACAGACACATGAAAAAATGCTCATCATCCTTAATCATCAGAGAAATGCAAATCAAAACTTTGAGATATCATCTACCTCCAGTAATATTAGCCCTCATCACAAAGTCCCAAGCCAGAGATGTTGGCGTGGATATGGAGAAAAGGGAACACTTCTGCACTGCTGGTGGGAATGCAAACTAATATGTTCCTTTTGAAAAGATGTTTGGAGTTTACTTATGGATCTAAAAATAGATGTTCCATTCAATCCTACAATTCCTCTACTATGTATAACAAAGATATTTTCACCAGAATGTTTATTGTAGTCCCATTCATAATTGCTAAGTCATGGAAGAAGCCCAAGTGCCCATTGATCCACAATTGGATAAATAAATTATGGTATATGTACACCATGGAATTTTATGCAGCCTTAAAAAAGATGGAGACTTTACCTCTTTCATGTCTACATGGATGGAGCTGGAACATATTCTTCTTAGCAAAGTATCTCAACAATGGAAGCAAAAGTATCCAATGTCCTCAGCCCTACTATGAAACCAATGTATAGTTTTCATTTGAAAGCTATAATCCAATTATAGCCCAAGAAAAAGAGGAAAGGGGAGAGGAAGGGGAGGGGAGGGGAAAAATGGGTGGAGGGACGGTAATTGGTGGGACCACACCTCCGATCCATTTTGCAGGGGTACATGTTAAATTTAGTGAGTGTAGAATATAAAGGTCTTCACACAATAACTGTGAAAATGTGAAGGGTATGTTAACCAGTTTTATAAAAATATTTCAAATTGTATATAAAACCAGCACATTGTACCCCATGATTGCATTAATGCACACTGCTATGATTTAATAAAAAAAAAGACAATAGCCAGGCATTGTGCTGGGCCTATGTAGTCCCAGGTACATGGGAGGCTGACGCAAAAAAATCTCTTAAAGCCCAAGAGTTTTAGGTTGCTGTGAGCTATGGCGCCACGGCACTCTACCGAGGGTGACCTATCTCAAAATAAATAAAGAAAGAAATATAAATGAGGTGCCTACAGTTACAAAATTTATAGAAACAGAAAGTAAAATGGTGGATGCCAGAGGCTGGAGAAATGAGGAGTTGTTTAGTGGGTATAGAGTTTTAGATTGATAAGATGAGCAAGATCTGTATATCTGCTATACAGAAAAATCAATATAATTAATATACTGTACTATATATTTAAGGATGGTTAACAGGGTAACAGTTTATATTATGTGGTTTTTACTACAATTAATAAAAAGCTCACTCTGGCTGCCAATGGAGAATGGATTAAAAGGAAGAGGTAAGAAGTAGGGGAGACCAGTTGGGAGGCTTCAGAGGACCCATGCTGGTGCGCGGGACAGGCAGAAACAGTCTGCAGGCCGGACTGTGGCCCCTGCCTGCCTGCATTTTCTATAGTGAAGAAATATCTAAGACCCACAAAGTCCAAGTTCTTTCTTCCCCACTCACAAAAGCATTCCTATTGTCCCTTCAACCCTTCAACATCTCTTCTTAGAAGAGATAAAAAGTAACAAAACATAAACTGTCCAGGAGTTAGTGATTAAATCATCTCCTGGGTCCAGCTTTTGCCTGACAGAAAAGAGGTGAAAGTGTTCAGGTAGCAGATGAACTTTAATCAGTTGTTCCCAACCTTGGGATTAAGGCCCTATAAAGAGTTGGTTCTGAGAGCTGCATCAGTCTCTCATCAAAAATGTCCCCCTTGCTTTTCATAAACCTGAGCACTTGGCCTAATACCCCATTAGAAATCTTTCTTCCTGAATCTTCTGTCTGTTTGGGGGCATAACAGCAACCCTACATGATTAAAGGAATTATTCGGGCTTGAGATAAAATTATACTTAAATCCATTATGAAATCATTCATGCATATGAAATCATTTGTATCAGCTTTGCAAGCTCTAAAGAATAAAACAACAAAGTCCCTCATGTCTGCCGTTCATCTTAAGATACCAACAGAATGGGGTAATAGTCAATATCCCTAGTCATGTCTAACTCTCCACAAAGGTAACTATGGATTTATTGTATATAAGTCCCTGCTTTACCCAATAGTCTTACTATATACATATGTTATCTGTGGTAATTAGTTTTTTGTGATAAATTATAGTACCCTATTCTTTAGGTATTGCTGTGAAGGAATTCTGTAGTTGTAGTTACAATCAGTCGATTTAAAAGTAAAGTACACCCCGTTGATAATCTAAGCAGGCCTCATCTAATCCGTTGAAAAGGTTTATGAGCAAATCTGAGGTTTGGAAGAAGAAATTCCACCTGTGGATTGCTGCTTCAGCCCTGCTGCCTTGTCCTGTGGATATTAGACTCGCCAGCCCTCACAATCACATAAGCCAATTACTTAACAATCAATTTGTTTATGTTTGCACTATATATAAAGAAGTGTTTATTGTTTACACTATATATAAAGACAATTATGCATCTACATGTACAAACGCATATTGGTTATATTTCACTGGTAGTATCTTGACTGATATAGTATTCCTAAAAGCAAACTTAGTTTTTGTCAGTTCTGCAACCTTATATAAGTAGTATTGTATTGTGGCTATTTTTCTATACTTTAATGCAAAATTTATTCATGTTTATGTATTTAAGTTTAGTTCATTCCTTTTTAAATTTTTTACAGTATGTCTTTATATAGTATGCCACAATGTACCTTGTTTTTCCTGAAAGACATTTAGACTATTTCTATTGTTTTCCTTTCTGGAATAAAAAAGAAATTATAACAATATGCTATAAAATTCTTGTATGTTTTTCTTGTTGTACACATGCAAGACACTAATTATGGCATATACTTAGAGGTGAAATTTTGGGGTCAATTTTACTAGGCAACTAAACTGTCCCAAAGTAGTTGTATCTATAATTAGAAATAGAACAATTTACATACTACTAGAAACACATGAGAACTATAATTGTTCTACATTATCAATCAAGACTTAAATTTCAAGAAAAAGACTTATAAACTGACTATATATCAGATTTAAAAAATTTAGTCAACACAATTTACAGATAAATTATATGTGGTGATCATTGCCAGATTTTTGTCTTTACTAATAATTACCATTTATGCTAAGTATAATTCTTCTGCTGATTCTTTATCACAAATACTTGTGACAAACTTGAACAAGTACTTTGTTCAGTTTACCAACTGACTTGGAATTTTTTATTTCCCAAATTAAACTCCTCTGTGCAGGATTTACTTTTAGCCACCAGGTGGCAAGCTAAGCATATTTAAATTTAAAGCTCGATGTTGTCATCTGAATGAACTTGACTATTCTTGAAGAGTTTATAAAGCAATAATTTATTCCTCCGTAAATTCTTCATGGATATAAAGCACATGCTTCTTTCCTAAAAATTATAGTATCTTTGTATCTGCCATTTTTTCCCTTATTAAAGGGCATAATCTGAAACCTTTTTTACTTTACTTTTGTTTTTTCTTAAACTCTGAATCTGTTAGTACAGTGTTAACATCCTTATTTGGCCCCCTTTAATTTATAGCATGCAGTCCCGACTCTTGACACACGAGACCCTCTATAAACCACCTTAAACCTGCACTTCTTTCCTCGATTTATCTTACATCCTCCTCACTCGAAATACACACGTAACACTCCCTGCTTTTCTCCCTCTCTCTGAGCATTCCAGCTCTTAAGGCATGATCCAGCAACCCAAATTTCTCCCCATGTATATACTTCTCCTTTCACATGACTTATTGACTCTTAATCTTCTCTTTCTCTTGCACCTATTCAATTGGAACACATATCACAGGCTCAGTTTCAACATTGTTCCCAAAGATTTCAGAATCTCCTCTGGCACTTATCCACATCTTTTTTTAAGCTCCCCAAAACCCTTTTCTACATATTCATAAGTAAACATTTTGTCATGTTTTTTAGGACATTTTTGTCTTTTTATTCTTCTTCATTCAATGTTTGTTACTCACCAATAGGAAGTCATGAAAGATTTTTTTCTTTTACTCTGTCCTCGTACCTGTACCAGGCCTACGCCTCAGTGATATTTACTATGTTGCTGAATTAATGAATATTGTATAAAGGCAAATATTCTGAGTGATGCATATTTTCTATCAGTATGTAAGTACCTTAACATGGTACTTAAAATTTAGAACTTTTGTCTATTGCTCCTGTTGTCATTATAGCTAAAATAATTTAAGGTAAATAAACACTGAGCTAGTTTTCAACAAGAGACAAAAGTATAGCTTCTTCCCAAGAAGAGGTAAGCCGAGGAAGGCTGAGGCATAGTTCAGGGAACAGAGACACAGTCGATGTGGACATATGTAAATCAGCAGAATATTTTGACATTATAAAGTAGTTCACTTAATGAATGTGATTAAATATATCATTGGGTTTAGTCTTTGGCACAAAAAGTTTCCATAATTCAGTTGACACATCAAATATTTTTCTCAGCAAACATACTATTGATTTCCCACAAAGGTAGTAATTTAACACATAATATTGATTTTTTTCAAGTTCTCAGTCCAGACCTATGTGGATCTCAGTGGAATTGTAATTACTTCTAATTAAAAGCTTCAACGTGCAAATATGTGCCATAAGGCATTACACACCAGATGCTATGCTGCAATCTGAACTTGCTAACCTCACCTCTAGTCCCGTGAATGTGACTCTTTCATGATCAGTAACTTTTTTGCATTTTATCTTCCTAGATTTAGAATTAGAAGACTTCCACTTTAAATAAGATTTTGCTAGATTTTTTTATTCTAATTATAAATTGATGTCATAACATGTTGCTTGTGAATGTTTCCTGTATTTATGTTTATCTACTATTTGATAAAAACCTATTTTGTGCCAGATACCATTCCAAGAGGAAAAACCTAAGGCTCATAAGATTTCTACATTGGTATGCTGGAGCATCTTATGTATTTGCTGGGAATCAACAGGAAAAAAAATTCATCCCAACTGTTCTTCAAAATCTTGTAAGACTTTTTCAGAGAATAGCAGCCATGAGACCATATGTAATCTGATCCCCTAATTTAGGAACTTGATCTTTTCTTTAAGTCAAATTTAGTAGGAAAGCCACATTATATTGATTTTAGTCAATGCCCTCAAATTGAGCAACTTAAGTCAGTATATGAATGGCTGTTGACTATTATTGAATACTCACAGTGTGTGAGCCACTATTAATACAGCCGAAACTCATTAATTCAAGTGACTAACTCAGTCCCCATTAGGAGGGCTCACATTTTACAAATGACCAAGCAAGAGAAAAACACCCAGCTGAAAGGCAACAGAACTGGCAGGCACTTTTATCATCTGTTGTTAATTGGAAGAAGTAGAACTTAATTTTATTCAGGATAATGCTTCATCATGGCTTTGGAAAGTAATGAGTCACAGGGGATCTGAATGGGCTTCTCTAAAAAAACATTCCATGAGACACGGCAGATTTGTTCAAGGAGGACAGGGGTCTTCTTATAAAATTTTCAGGGCTATGGACAAGTAAAATAAAACAAATGAAATCTACATTTTATCTGAAAAGCACCAGAAAAATCATGAAATAATAGTAACTATTATTATTATGATCATCTATGAACTACTGTTAACTTTGAGGACAATTTATGAATAAGATTAATGGGGAGTTAATTATTACAAGAGAATGATGGGTCTGCTGAATGTGAGTTCCAGATGGAGTAGATACTACTCTCTCCTTTGCTGTGAAGGAAAATCAGCAAATTGATATTCTGAAGTTAGAATACTTACAACCTTAGAATATGACTTGACATCCCATTTTCCTGATGGCAGACCATATTACTAGCTTACTAATGTCTTCCTATTATTACATATTCCTTCAACAAATATTTATTGCATATCTCCAGGTACATAATAATGAGCTGGGCACTGTGCCAGATAGTAATAATCAACAAAATATCTTCATTCCTTTTTCTCATAGAGTTTATAGTCTGGTAAGGGAGTTAGATATTAAGTGCATAAATGGCTACTGACTAATTATAGCCACTATTCAAGCTATGAAAGAGTACACTAGGCATTTTCAGTATGTTACAGTAAGCAATAGGACATACTTCAATGGGTTTAGATGATAATTCAAGTGATGGCTATCTTTTACTAATTATCTATTCTTCAGGTCACTATGTTAATTATTTTGCATTATTTCTTATTTTTACAACTGCCGTGTAAGAATCAAATACTCGCTGTCATAGGAGAACTCCTAACCCTATGGATTTCATGATAGCAGAGGTCAACAACCTATCTCAAAAATGGATTGGTTATAACATAAAAGATACCATTTTGTCATCTCTTTTTAAAGACTCAATTCAATGTCACTTTGCCTGTGAAACTTTCCTTCTGGCAGCCAATGATCCCTCTTATGTGGTTTCCAAAGTTCTTGGTTTTAACTTCATTATTTTGAAATCTAATTATCTATTTAGAAGTTTGACTACCCTGCTGGATTGTAATCTTCTTTTTGTATTTATTTTTATATCCCCTGCATCTAGAGAGCTCAGTGCTAGACATTTATAGGTCCTCTATAAACATTTATTAAGTCATTGTTGAGTAAAATAAAATTACTTCTTATAGTGTATAGCAAGAATGCCACATATTAGAAAATAAGGATCACATTTCATTTGAAATGCTAAGAAAAAATTTGAAATACAAATTTTACATTAATAAGTATTAATTGTACATTAATAAGTATAGAATAGACCATGTATCTGGTACATAACATATTAATTTGAAGATTTAAAATAGTTTTTTTTTACTTTCTAAGTGTTGAACACTATAAATGTCAAATAAAATAGCATGTCTCTTTTGGATTTCAACCAAATAAAATTTACTTAGATAATTTAGCCTCGTACTTTTTTCTCAATCTTGACTTATGTTGATCATAATGAGACAAATGTACTTTTACAAAGTTATGAGTTTAGCTCTTCTTTGGTAGACAGATCCCTTCTTTTTTTAGGATATTAGGCTACAATAGTGGTTCTCTGTAGTGGTATGAATATACGGTGGCATGTCAGGCTCACCTGTGAGAGCCTGACATACCACTGCCAATATTGGTATTAATTGAATAGTGAATACCAATATCTGACTGCAGATACTGAGTAATGATTGCCAATCATTTACTTAAAAAATAAAGGAGAGAATATTTAAGAAAAGGTAATATCAAATCTCACTCATTTATATTCTGTTGTGTTTATTTTAGAGGAAGAGAAAAAGTCAGCCTACAGTTAAAGCAACCAAATAAAGCACAGTCTATTTGATCTAGGTTAGAACTATTGCAACTGACTCTAACTGTTCCTGTGAGAATAACAGGTGGTTACAACGCACTTCTCCTCTGCAATATTTTAGGGAGGAAGGTTATAAAAGTTTAGGTATGTTTATAGGCATGAGTTGCCCCTTCATGCCTATCACAGAGGAAAAAAAATTATCTGAAACCGGTGGTCAAGACACTGGCTAAAGTCTCTCTACTGAGTTGCAGGTACACGTATTTGGATCAGAATTGACTTCAGGAACCCAGCTTTGCAAATGTCCCTGAAGGAAGACTTTCAACCCCTTTTCACTTTGTGTCATTTTGTGTAACTTCCTTCTTCGCTACATTCAAAGGTGAAGGGTGCAAATGTCCCTGAAAGAAGACTTTCAACCCCTATAAAAAGGGTTGAAAAGCTACATACAAGGATGAATTATTCATTTATTAAGTAAGACTGAAGGAAGATTGGTTAGGAAAGAGAGCTCCTGAATAATCTTATAATATTTCTCACTTTAAGTGTTATTGCAACCACCTCCACTTTAAAAATCTGCATATAATGTGGTTTGATGAGTATTTCCATAAGTTTTTCTATAATAGAAAGCTATTCTTACAGAGTGTCAATAATTGTAAAATAAATGCTTTAGACTAAATATTACCTAGGGTCCCTCTTAAAAGAGTATCATTCAGTGATTTGCTCAAATAGATGTGATTATATGGCTACTGCCACCTGGTGTCAGCTACCTGAACTACAGTTACCAAAAAAAGGAAGTCAATATTCATTCATTTCTGTGTTTGTGGTTCAATCCAATTTAGGGATAACATCACAGTTCAATGTGATGCCTTTATAAATTGAAATGGTCTTAAAAGACAATCTACTCCATATGACTTTTTGTGGTGCATAAAAATTATATATATAAATTTTTATTTGTATTTATTTTTTGTTGTTGCTGTTGCACTTTGACCAGGGCCAGGCTCGAACACACCACCCTCGGTAAATAGGGCTGGCGCCCCACTCACTGAGCCACAGACACTGCCCAATTATATTTTATTTTTTAAGACATCTACAGATTCTCCAATTTCTTTTCTACAACCATTTTTTTTGTTTAACTACATTTGAATATCTTCCTGATATTACACTTTTCTGCTTAGTACTTATACTTAAAGCATTCCCTTCTAATGCTCAAACTCCAAGCAAACTTAAAATATTTTAATTTTTGTTAGGTAGAATTAAAACAACATATAAATGGCCAAACTGTCCATATATATAGATATTACTAGAGGCCAATGGCACATAAAATAATTCTCAATCAGTGCACTCAAAGTACTCATAAAAAGTCTCTCTTAGATGAAAGTACGAGTTGTCAGAAGTAGGGGAATAGGGAATAGAAATGACTATGGGTTTAAATATATCTGTTACATGCCACATAATGCTGGGGATATTAATTTAATTTCAGTGAGTCCATTTGTTAGTTCTATCAGAGGGTAAACAGGTGGCAAGGAAGTGGCTAAAGGTGGAGAACAAAAAATAAATTGTAGCTAGGAACCAAATTGCACCTAGAAATTTCTCCCTGGTGGGAACATACATAGGAAGGAGTTCCTAGAGACCTTTCACTGACCTAGAGCCCATTACCATCTAATTAGCATAGCACTATAGAGCTTTTGTGAAGGATTCTGGAAAACAGACATGTGTAGAAAGGGAAACTGTTATATAACCTGGTATGTAACCTGTTATATAAACCCAACTTATCAATCACCCCAAAAGGCAAGAAATGACAACCAATCTGGCCAGGAGAAAGGCAGGACAAACTGGTGAGCTCATAAAAGGCAGCCTGTGCTAAAACTTTGCTGTCTTTCTCCGCTAATGGAGACTGACCCATTCCCCGCTCTCTGGAACATGTTTTCACTTTGTGTCATTTTGTGTAGCTTCCTTCTTCACTTTTACTTTATACAGCTTCTTTCTTTTCCTACAATAAACTGTTTGTGTGGGATTGCTCTGTATCTGTGATTATTCCATCATTGGCTTGACTCGGTACCAGTACTCTTTCTTGACACTGGGAACAGGGGACTAGAGAACATTCAGACAGACCTAACAAGCTTCCATTTGTACAGAGGGATTGAAATTTCTCCCTCATAGAGTCTTGAGGAATAAAGTGGCTGGAACATAAGGTGTCTGATAAATGTTAGCTATCTGTGTAAGGCACATAAAGAAGTACAGAGCCTGAAAGAAAGTTTCCAGCCCATAGAAAAGTAACACAATGCTTACAACACAGTATTTGCACAATTCATATTTTCTGAATAAATGAGTGATTATTACATTTAAATGCTAGCTTGAAAGTGTCCATTGACAGCATTGCTATTCCAGCTCAAATTTACATAGGAGGTAGTTCTGACTACAAAATTGGTGCTTATGAACATATTACTCGCATGCACTCAGATCAGCTTTCTGAGAAGCCTATAAACTCCATGAGAGCAGGGGATACATTTTAAATATCTCTACATCCCCTACATGACCAGAATGTTCAGCAAATATGACCTATTTGATAAATATTTAATTGAATTGGGTATTGCTTAACCTAGAATAACCAATACTTCTACATGAAATTTTACATGATGAAGGACTTATTTTTCTCTTTTGTCTAAAAAAATGAGACTCTAGTTAAATGAAATGAGAAGTTATTTGCCCAAGATATATGCTATTGGTTTTAATCTTTAGTAAAAATCGAATAGCAGAAACACATTCCTGTGTGTCTATATAAATCAGGGTCAAAAATGTTTGCATTTCCTCAGAAGAGCAGCTAATACCCAGTAAATACAATTATCCCTGTCTCTGACCACCTGGTAATTTGCAACACAACTTTATTTGTCTAGCTATATTGGCAGGAACTATTGGTAAAATGTTGGAACCATAGCAGATTTAAACACTAAGTTCAATAGGCCCCCTCCCAAACAGTAAGTTTATGTAAAAAATGTCAGAGGAAATCCTCTGTCACTTCATGAAAACTGAATACTGGACTAGGTAGTTTTCAGAAAAGCACAGCTGTTTATAGTCAAGAGGAAGGCCACCATACTGCCACAGTTCTTCTAACCTTGTTCCATTTTCAAATGAACTGCAGGATAAATTTTGTAAAAAACTATACTATAAAAAACCTTGATGCAGTCCTTTCTCGGGCCTGCAGAATGAAGAGGGTCAGCTTTACTTAAGTGATTGGCTTCCTGTTTTTCTTAATTATACAAAATGAGGACAATGCAAAACACAGCTGGTGGAAACTCAGATGTTGCTCAAAGCCTGAAACACATAACTACTTTGTGATGAAAAACATAGAAAATACTTGCTGGTAAGGGGAAAACAGCAGTGACACATTTCTAGTGGTATACTTACTACTGTTTAAAAACCAATTTCACCTCGAAAAATAAAACAAGGTGAAAGTCTTGCTGTGGGGTATAATGTTAATCTTAAACACAGAGTATTATTGAAAGAATAGAAAGAGAAAATGGAAGAGAGGCATGAAGGGGAGGGTATTATAGATGGCTTGTAGATGATAATAATTATGATTCCTATAGGGTGACAAAATATTTCTTCTGTATATATATGAAAACTTAAACTACTGTAGGCAGAGAGAAAACAAGGAGAGTATATTAATGTATAACTAGCCATTTATATCGTTATCATGGAATGAGGTTTGGAGGAAAAGAAGCTATATTGCTTAACTAGGTTTTGGAACCAATATTAAGTATTGTGTAACATTAAAGAAACTACTCGTATATTCAACAATTCCTTGACAAAGTGATCTTTCCAAGCTGAGTTCAAGTATTACCTCCTCTGTAATGCCATTTCCAATAATTAGGCTGAAATAACACATTTTCTTTGTACTTCTACATTGTTGAATATCACCTACCAAAATATCAAAAAAAATGTATGTACATATGCAAACACACACACACACACATATATCTGTCTGTCTGCTGTAGTACAAACTCCTTGAAAGAACAAGCTTTTGCTTAATTATTTTGTAATTCCCTAGCAATTAGAACCCTGCAAGTCTTTAAGAAGAGCTCAATAATGATGTCAGCAAGATGAAAGAATATGTAATCTCAGGCTCAATCTCTCCCTCACAGAAACTAGCAACTACTATAGACAAGAACCCTCAATTCATAGAAATAAGCTTGAGACACATGCATGATTCACAGAACTGAATAGAAGTTTAATAAGAAGGTTAAGAAGGTCTTACCCTAAACACATTGTGCCTTCTTCTCTCTAAGGTTGGCACAACATCAGATGGAGAGGATTTCCTCAGGCCCACAATTTCTACTGACAGAAAAGGGAAACAAAGGTAGTCATCCAGCATTCCTAAAATTCTGAGATGCTTTCCAGAAAGTCCACTTTAGTCTTAGTTCATGAGAAAGACTAGAGGAAATGGCATGGCTAGTCCACTCAACCTGGGGTTAGTTAAAAACAAGGTGGCAGAGGTGATAGAGGTCAGTGCATGTATTTTAGTCCCACCTCTGTTCTTACCAGCTGTGATATCATATCAGAAACACCAGGCACCTTTATAGCCTGCCTGTAAAGTTAATCTGATTACTACTAGACATATGGGAGGGAAGATCCTAAATAGTGAAATTTCCCAGCCAGGGAATACATCATATTACTGGCCTGGCCAGAAGCTATAGCAGTATCTAGAGTGCAGCTCTACCTGACATAAGAGCCCAGTCAGTGGTCTCACTATTTAATGGAGCCGAGTTACAGGTCCCACCCTACATCAGAGAATTCAAAATAAGCGATGATGGGGTTATCATCAAGTGGTGTTTACAAAGATCACTGGCAGAATTAATTAGTAAAGGTCTTTGCTTGACAAACAATACCTGTAAAGCCACAAAAAGTATTGTCTCCCCCCCACAATAGATAAAATGTAAGGACACAAGGATTATGAACAAATCAGGAATCATGACATTTTCAAAAGAAACTAATACACTTGAGTGTCAGACCCCAAGGAAATGGATATCTATAAAATGGCTGATAAAGAATTTGGATTGATATTTGTAAAGAATATGTAGGCATAAAATTTTACAAAATTTAGAAAAATTATACAAAGTGAGAATTTGACATAGAATAGAAATAATAAAAAAGAACAGGTACAAATTCTGGAAATGAAGAATACAATGACGGAACTGAAAAATTAAATATAAAGTTTAAAGGCAGACTTGATCAAACAAGAGAAAAGATAAATAAGCTGAAAAACAAATTATTTGAAATTATTTTGTCAGAAGAGTGAAAAGACAAAAGAATAAAGAATTCCTATGGGAATTACAGGGCTCCAACAATAAAGCAAATCTTTATATAGCAGAGTTGCAAAAAGAAAACACAGAGTAAAAAGCCAGAAAGCATATTTAAAGAAAAAAATGAATGAAGACTTCCTTAATCTAGGTATAGATTATATAGGTATATCTAGGTATATCCTGCCTATACCCAGGCACAGGAAGTTCAGAGGTCCATAATTAAGTTCAATCCAAAGAGGAGTACACAAAGACACATAATAAACAAACTACCAAAAATCAATGACAAAGACAATTCTGAGAGCAGATTCATATCACATATAAAGTAATGATAGATGGCTTTCAGTGATTTCTCAACAGAGACCCAACAGTCTAAGAGAGAATGGAGTGATACATTCCAAGCAGTAAAGAAAAAACAAATCTGCCAACTCAGAATGATTTATCCAGCAAAACTGTGTTTCAGAAATGAGGGAGAAATAAAAATATTTTCAGACACTGAAAGCTAAGGGAGTTCATTGCTACTGGATCTTACAGAACTGCTAAAGGAAGGGACTTTTTAAAATTGGAACAAAATGCCACTAATTAATAACATGAAAAACACACAAACACAAAACTCAATAACATAAGCAAAACATCCATATTCAAAATAATCTAGGCCCATACTGAAGAAGAGCTCAATAAACTATAATTGAATTAATTAACCAGTTAATTCATATAAAAATAGTTAAATGAAATATGTATTTTTATGTGTTCAATGTCATTGTTAGAGCATGGAAATAAATTTAATTCATACCTTATTTTGTTGTGTACCTAATGTAAGTCAAGTGTTACACTTGGCAATATAGGGAGAAAGAGTGGCTCCTAAATCAAAAAGTTGGAGTTAAATGCTGTTATTGGAGTGCTGCAGGTTTCAACCTCTGAGTTCTCATCTTACATAATCATTAATGGCCACCCCATTACTATATTATACTAATTGGCTGCTTTTCACAATATCTGCTTTTCTCTTCCTCTATACTAACAGGAGCTCAAAATTATAACTGCATATGACATGTAATGAGAAATTTCTTTCATAAGAGAGTTCAGACAATTCTAGGAAGTTACAAAATAAAGGTTGCTAGTAGAATACTGCTCAGTAGTGCAGTCTGGTATGGAATGAAGTTTCCTGACAAGAGAGGTCATATTGCTTAAATAGGATTTACACCAAAACTTTTTTTTTAATTTATTTATTAAATCATAGCTGTATTAATGCTGGTACAATGTGCTGGTTTTATATATTATTTGAAATACTTTTCTCAATCTGGTTAACATAGCCTTCACTGCATTTTCTTAGTTATTGTGTTAAGACATTTACATTCTACCCTCAGTAGATTTAACATGTACCCTTGTAAAATGCACCGTAGATGTGGTCCCACCAACTACCCTCCCTTCACCGATCCCCACCCCTCCCCTCCCCTCCCTCTCCTCTTTCTCCTTCATCTTGTTTTATAGTTGGGTTATAGCTTTCATATGGAAGTGTGGTGCTTATAAATTAATTTCAAAGTAGGGCTGAGGACATTGGATACTTTTTCTTCCATTCTTGAGATACTTTGCTAAGAAGAATATATTCCAGCTCCATCCATGTATACATGAAAGAGGTAAAGTCTCCATCTTTTTTAAGGCTGCATAATATTTCACAGTGTACATATACTACAATTTATTAATCCATTTGTAGATCAATGGGCACTTGGGCTTCTTCCATGACTTAGCAATTATGAATTGGGCTGCAATAAACATTCTGGTGCAAATATCTTTGTTATAATGTGATCTTTGGTCCTCTGGATATATACTTAATAGAGGAATTGAAGGATTGAATGGCAGGTCTATTTTTAGATTCCAAAGTGATCTCCAAACATCTTTCCAAAGGAATTAGTTTGCATTCCCACCAGCAGTGCAGAAGTGTTCCCTTTCATCCATATCCATGCCAACATCTCTGGTTCTGAGATTTTGTGATGAGGGCTAATCTTACTGGAGTTAGATGATATCTTAAAGTGGTTTTGATTTGCATTTCTCTGATGATTAAGGATGATGAACATTTTTTCATGTGTCTGTAGGCCGTGTGCCTGTCTTCTTTAGAGAAGTTTCTTTTCAAGTCCCTTGCCCACAATGAGATGGGATCACTTGTTCTTTTCTTGCTAATACTAAACCAAATCTTAAGTGTGGGGCAGCACTAAAAAGTTATGCTCATATATCTGATGAGCTTTTTATAAATTCCTACCTAATGTTTATTGCTGATATAGAATAAGACTCATTACTGCTACAGAATAAGGCTTTGATTGCATGTGCCCATATGGTAAGTTTGACCAAAAGAATATAAGCAGTAATGTTTTATGGCAGTTCTTCATTCTCCTCTTCATCCTTTTCCCCCCTTTTTCTGAGGTTCATGCACCTTTAGCACAATTCCTTTTGGCCTGTCATCTTGACTTAAGATTGAGGTCATCTATGGTGGAACAATAAGATAGGAGAAGACCAGCTCACTGACACTGTTAAGCATTACAGCCCTGAACTGAGAACATGGGCAGACTTTGATGTGTGAAAGAAGTGACTTCCACTTTAGTTAAACTACTACTGTTTTGTTTTGTTGAGAGTTGGCAGCAGTGCCTAATTCTAACTAATGACCTGTATTAACATTTGTGTTCTTAGATCAGTTATAAGTAGTGTAGGGTGGTGGATAGATGAGTGGAATTCTGACTGTATGGAAGAATGAAATTTCAAATAATTATGATAAAAAATTCCTTAGAGAGATTTTAATCTCTATTTATAGAACAAAGATGGATTCTATGTGAAGGAATTTAAGGGTCTTGTAGGACAACTCCTTATGTAACTCCCAGCTGCCAAATATACTCAACTACTGATAACCCCCAACCCTGGTTATTTTGCAGATTCATGACTGCTGTTATTGACTATGTTGCCTTCTGCCCACTTTTTCATCTGATTTATTCTTACTTGATAAGATTCAACTCAGGTATTATCTCCTATAGAAAGGCTCTCTGGCCTTCTTTCCAGAGAGTGAGTACCTCACCTGTGTTCACTTATATACATCATACTCAGAGTACACCTTTGATTTATCTCACTTAATTGCAATGATTTGTAATTGTTCTTGTAATGTCTCCTTTCCAAATTATGATCTTCTTGAAAGATAGGATAGCACTATGTCTTCACTGCTTACTTCTTTCAGTGCCTAGCACTTAGTAGGTACCACACAGTAGGTAACATCTGGCAAACAGTTAATAGAACATAATTGCCACATAATAGGTATAATATCTTGTCACTGGTTTTGCCTTCTATTTTATTGAAGGCCTAAAATCTATCCCTTATCAATTTCTTGAAACTGGTTCTTTCCTGAATCCTGTGATCAAAGACAGTTCCTTGATTTATAATACTCTTGTCTCTAAGGACATTCTTCCTTTCTCCTGTCTCCTCCCTGTGATCATCTAAGTTTAGAAAATATATTTTTGTACCTACTTGGCTAGATAGATACTGGACTTGAAAAGTGTCTTAAAATTAATTTGTCAAATTTTCCTCCACATTTTATTCTATTCGTTTCTGCCAATTTCTCCTTAGACTGAAGTTATCCTTGTGACTCAAAGCTTGAAGACTAGGAAAGGGGGTTGCACAAAAATCTGTCTTTTGACATTTAAAAGACACGTGCTAAAATTAGAGAACAGTTAGCACTTCTGTTTAATAGTGAAATGTGGCACACACATTTATGAACATTCAAAATAGCAAGTTCTGTATTCCTACTGGCCACACAGATATATACTATAAAGGGGAGTATATAGAAAGGAAGAAGATGCCTTATTTTGTCATAAATACAAGCATGCAAGCATTACTTTTTATTTGAGTAGCCATTGTCCTTCTCTGCCTCCTTTCCCCCTCATCCTCTTTTTCCTTCTTAATTTTTGTTGTCTTCTTCATTCTCATTCCCATCTATCTCTTCATCTCTATCTTTTTATACCTTTCCATCTTCTCTTTCTCCTACTTCTCCTCCTTGTCCTCTTCCTTTTCTTGTATTCAGAAGAAACCTAAGACTATAGTATACTTATTTCATAAAGCAGAACACCAACTTAACTCTTAAAATGAAATGCTACTGATGAAGAGACTTAGGCAATGGTTGGTCTCTTCCATGTCTTCATCCTGCTAATTCAACATGGTGCTCTCTCCTCTTGTTCACTGAATGTCAAGTGCCCACATACACATTCTTTATGTATCCCCTTAGCACCTTTTACTCACTCATGGCCCAGCAGAATGCTTTTCTTCTATACAGCTTCAAAAATGAAAACAAGGAAATGTAAAAAGCCTTCAAATTCCAATTAGAGTTAATAGTTATGAGTAGATCTAGACCAATTGAGTGAATGGTATGGGTATGGGATGGATGAAAAGTTTGATTTCTGAAACATGCTCATAATTTTAGAGAAGGAAAGGAGACAAGCATATAAGGTAAACCATACCTAATTAAGAGAAAATGGGAACACTTTTGGTTTAATTTTAATCATTTTTATCTATTGTACAATTTTATGTGTCAGGCATACTTTGGGTACTTCCTTTGCTTCTTATCAGCTTGTATAGATACTTATAACAACTCTTTTGGTTAAATACTTTCATCCTCATTTTACACAGAGAAAATTGAGACTCTGAGAGATTATGAGAAGTCTGCATTTAAATCTACATGTTGTTTAATCTGATGTGGTAGATTAAAAAATGATGACAATTCTTTGCAGTACCATCTATTAAAAGGTGGTGTCTATAACCTGTCCCTTAAAAATGTATTGGGTCATGACTTGCTTTGGTCACTGGAATGCAACAAAAGTGATGTGGTATTTTGAGCTAACAGGCTTTCCTTCTTTTTCTCTTGGGACCTCCTGCCACCAGAGCTGCATGAACAAGCTGCTTGGAAATCAGAGACTGCATGAGCTATCCCAGCTGAGACACTTTAGGGCCTAAAGTTTTAGATTCTTCAGCCTCCAGTTAAGATGAACAAAGCCTGGTCTAGAGCAGCAGAACCTATCCAGCTAAGCCCAGCCCAAATCCTGACCTTCAGAATGTTGGCAAAGGCAAATTTATCAAGCTCCCCGAAAGCTCTTGTATGTTCTAGGATGTGCAGAGAATGCAAGACCCTGACCACTCTCTGTCTACTACTTCTCAAGATTATACTTGTACTGAGCAGTCTTAAGGAATGAGGAAAAATAACTTCCCTCTAAGACAAAGAATAGGCTTGCTTCTTAAAAATAAAATGAATCCCCTAATCTCAGTGATCTATGATCATCATGCAAAACTACTGCATGCGCAGTATCCACTTAAGGTCCATCTGCATTTTCCTCATAGGACTTAGGCATGAAGAGAAACCAACATCAACATGCTGACTAATATTCATGCTTTCTGAGCCATATGTAGTGAGGTCTTTGTTTTTGATTTTGGAATCTTAGGTCTTCTGCCAACATCCAAGAAATAGTACAGGCCAAGTTTTTAGCCTGAAAGTAAAATAAAATTTCAGACTGTAACATATATGTGTGAGCTAAATCGATGGTTGTTGTTCTAAGCCACCATATTTTTAGTGGGCAACAATGGTTAACTTATAAAATGCCTACAGTCTAACCTTCTGGCACTGTTGCCCAACATATGGTAAGTAGTTCACAGATGTATGAGATAATTATAGGAGTTAAGTAAAAATGTTTCTTTTAATTTTCACTATTATTAGCATATTAACTATTTTTTTAATTACCTACTAAGTAGCAAGTGATTTTTGTTGGTTTTCCATTTATAGCTTTTATTAAATTAAATTTAAAAGTGAATTGATCTAAAGAAAGCATTACTAATAATTCAAGCTGGTATTTGAATATGTCAAAGACTATGATTAAAGAAGACAAAGGGTTGACTTTTAAGAATCACTATATAAATCTGTCTTGCTTCTTATTGAAATAAAGGATGCATCTGCCAAAAAGGATGCATCATTAAGATTATAGTTGGCTGGCAGACACTGAGTGATGTTATACTTCAAATCCTGCTGTGGAAAAATGTATCCTACCTTGAATCGCATACATTTAAGATAATCTTCCTCAAATACAGCTTTTCAGGAAAACAACTAAATTCCATTGGAACTACAAACACCCTCTTAAAATTGGAGAAGAATATTTACTATATGAATAAATATTCATTGTCTATTACATCAAAGGAAATTCAGATGATTCAGGGAGGAAAAGCTAGCCCTGAATAGTCTGGGCATTATTATGACACTACCCATCGCTTCTAGCATTTCTTAATAGTGAAAATGTTAGTCTATAATAGAGTTTCTTCAAGCTCCAGGCTGGCAAACTCTGAGTCATTCACAAAGCTTCTTATGAATAACCCAAAACTATGAAGATTTCTTAAAGGCAGCTGTGCTGAAAGAATCATAGAATATGAAACTAAGAAGGTACTTAACTATTCAACTAACTCCTTTATTTCACAGAAAAGGAAATGAGGATCAGGGAGGGGCATATTTTGTTTTGAGTCACTCAGTACAGAACTGGGACTTCAGATGTCTCCTGTCTCCATGTTTCCCCATTCAGCTTTCCTCCACAACTCAGTGCTTGCCCATGTTAGCTTTGTTTTGTTTTGTTTTCTATTCTTTTTGGTGAAATAGAGTATCTGACAGAGACACAAAAAGACTAGGATTTAGGAAAAGGCAGGTATCATTCTTAAAACTGCTTTTCCTCAGAAAGAAGGAAAAACTATCTAGGTTGCTAATGTTGCAGAGTTTATATCTTGTAAATAATGTTATGGGGCCCAGATTCTTCTGCCAATTTAATGTTTCTTTTAAGTAGTAAAAGAAAAGCTAAATTTCTTAAATAGTAATGCTAAACTAACAAATTAGTCTCAAAGTTTATCTTTTTAGTCTCTTCCATTTTATACAGAGCTTTATCTACATGTTTTAAATTTCACTGTTAGAAAGATTCATACGAGTTACCCTTTCATATTTTATTCAAAACCAAAGAGCTATTAGCCTTAAAATCTTTGTCTGAGCTTTGAGAATTGGCTATGATGATCTTAGAAACATGTTAGTTCTCATAAATCCCTCTAGAAGCAAATTCAGGTTAGCACATACCTTTCTATACCTGGTTCTATAGTGAAAATACAGAAGTCCACATCATTCCAATCATTCCATATTTTCCAACTGTAGGTCATCACCTCAGCATGCACTTGGCATGTCAATCATCAAATGTTTCAACCATTCTTCTTCTTAATGTGCTCCTATTTTTCTGTTCCCTATCTCAGTAAGTGGAATCACCACCCCACACTTACCCAAATCAGAAATCTGGGCATGTTCTGATTCTTTCCATCACTTATTCTTCCACCTTCAACCTGCATCCACCCAGCCACCCAATCACAAGTTTGTTCAACTACACCTTGTCAATATGTCTTTGAGATTTCCCCTCCCTACACTGACTCTGTCTCTATAAAATTTCCCTGACTAAGAATATCATCAGCTCTCTGATGGACTGTTATGATACTTTCATTGTTGGCTGCCCTACTCTAACCAAGGTTTCTTTCGCATTTTTTTCTATCACCATCACTGAAGTTAGCATTTGAACCAACCGATCTTATCACTGGCTTCTTAAACTTCTTCAATGTTCCACCTATGTATACTCAGGAAAAAATCTGAGCTCCTTAGTTCTCCATACACACTAGATTTATGATTTCCATATTCTGGTTTCATCTCCTATGAGTTCTCCCCCACCCCTAACCATTCTTTTCTAGTTATCTTCTATTCATCAAACTCAGTTCAAACATAGACCCATCCAGGAAACTTTATACTGTTCTCCAATTTCCAGGCTGGGGACAGTAGAATAAATCCTCCCACAAGATTTTATGTGTTATATATATGCACACACAAGTCACTTGGGGCACTTTTCATATTAAGTCACTTGGGGCACTTTTCATATTAAGTAGCAAGCATCAGTATTCATGTACCTCTTCCTACACAATGTAGATTTCTTGAGATGTGAGATGATTTCCATTACCCCATACCCAGCATAGATTTCTCAATGCTAGCTAAACAGTGTAATCATCTGGTAAAACTTTTTAACATGCCCATGCCCAAGTTCCACTCTAGACTAATTAGAATCTCAGGGAACTAGCAAAGCTCTCCTTTCCTAGGACATCTACACTGTTGTTTCCTCTACCTAGGAAGACTTTCCCACATCGCTCACTCCCCTTTCTTCATATCTTTATCTCAATGTCAATTTCTCAGTAAGACCTATTCCAATCATTCTATAAAAAATTATTAGCGCCTCTCTCCATTCTTTTCAATCCTTTTATTAATAGCATGTATCATTCAGCCATGTTAAATAATTTGCTTATTTATTATAATTATTATTTACTGTCTACCTCCCCAAATTCAGGAATAGTATGTTTTGTTCACTAAGGTAGTATCAGTGCCTGGCACATAATGTTTATTATCTTCATCTAGTTATCTATCTGCCTGCCTACATACCTGTCTTTTTATTAGACAAATGAATAAACTACATTTATCATCTCTATTTTAGTGAAAACATATGTTTATAAAGTCCAGAAACCCTAAACTGATTAACTCTGCTTCTAGGAATCAGGAAATACTTCACAGAGGAGGTGATAATTATGCTGAAGGAAAAATCTTGAAGGATCTTTTTTAGGCAGAGATAGATGGTAAGTTATGAAAATAAAGTGTCTAGGTAAGCACCAAGCTCAGAGTCTGACACATTATAGTCACTCAGTAAGGTCTTGTTACAACACCAACAGACAATTCAGGTAAAGAGAACAACATCAGATGTGAAAATGCAGAGACCAGGGACTATGTAGGATGGGAGAGGGGCCAAGTAATGAGTGAAAAGGTTGAATTGATAAATTTTGACTAAATTAGATAATTGATTTATCGATCAGTTTATATAAACTAAAAATAATTAGTTTATTTCTGCAAATATTACAAAGGAAATCTCCATGGATTTTTATATCCTCATTCTTGTGCATGTGTGTATATATATATGTGCCTGCAATATTAAAATCTATTAGAGTTGTTTCCTTTCATTGACTTAGTTGTTACCCATATCTGTCTACTTTGTATATATGCCTTGCATTATTATTCAGCTGTGTGTGCATATATATAACACATAAAATGTAGACATCTCTCTCTCTCTCTCTTTTTTTTTTTTACCCAGCTAGTCCAAACTTTGGTAGTATTAAAAGCATCCCCATAATTTTTTTCTTTGTATTCTTCATTTCTAAAGAATTTTTATTTTTTTCTATTTTTTTAATTTATTTTATTTTTTATTTAAATTTTTTAAATTTATTCTTTGTATTCTTTATTGCTAAATAGGTTCACTATAAATTCATTAATCTAGTCATTCAGCCTAAGAAGATATTTATAATATATTTTATTTAAATACTACTATGTGCCTACTACCCTATTACTACCTAATTAGTAATACCCTACTACTACCCTAATACTACCCTACTACTACCCTAATACTACCCTATTAAGGACTAGAGACACAGATGTGGAATTCAACCTTTGCTATTGAGTCTGCTCCACTGGAGGAATAGAAAGGAACAATTGCAATTCAAGGAAAATTTGCTACACTGTAGGTAATCCCGTGATATTTTATATGCACAGAAGAGGCACATCTAATCTAACAAAATGAAAATAAGGTATAAGCTTTCCTCAACAATATTGTTTTTCAGCTTTTGGTTGCTGAAAATAATGTGCCTATCAGGCTTCTATATAGACTTAAATTATATTTTTAGAAATATACTCTCATAGTAACAATTATTACCATTAAGAAGACACAAATTGGCTCAGCGCCTATGGCTCAATGGGCTAAGGTGCCAGCCACATACACCTAAGCTGGGGGTTCGAATCCAACCCAGCCCAACGAACGACGATGATGGCAGCAACCAAAAAATGGCCGGGCGTTGTGGCGGGCGCCTGTAGTCCCAGCTACTTGGGAGGTGGAGACAGGAGACTCACTTGAGCCCAGAAATTGGAGGTTGCCATGAGCTGTGATGCCACAGCACTCTATCCAGGGTAACAGCTTGAGGCTCTGTCTCAAAAAAAAAAAAGAAAAGTAGATACAAATCTACTTAAGTTATATATTAAAGGAGAAATAAACTATTTTGATGAAACCTTACCCAGTTGCAATTTCATCAAAAACCTCAGTAATATACAATGCCAACAATTTAGTTTCCTATGAGAAGAAACAAAATAACTATTATGAATTATGTTAAGAGAGAAAAGATTCTCAGCAGTTCCATCATGAAACTACAATCAAATACTAGTAGTAATTAACCGCATGGAGAAGAAAAGGGAGGAAGGACATTCCAATGATAGAATATATTTGCTAAGACCCCAAAGCATACACAAGAATGACCGGTCTGAGGAAGTATCTGCTGCTATACGTGTTAGGTATACGGGAAGACTTGCAGGATTAATCTGTGGGATATGGATGTGATGCTAAAGATGCAGGAATAGCCCAATCATAAAGGTTATGACATGCTGAAGAGCAGGGACTATATCATAAAATACTGGGCAGCCAAAGAGTAGGGCAGTATTAAAGGAATAGAGAAGGGGGCAGAGAGACCACTTAAATGATGCCTATAACAATAATTCAGGCAAAGGATGATAAAAGGCTAAATTATAGTCCAGAGGGAGAATAACAGATGGAGGCTTACTTGACAGGATTTACTTGGTGCTGATAGAATGTGGGGGCTGATGGACAATGAGATGTCTGGGATGATTCCCAACTTTCTAGCTTGAGCAAGTGAGTGCCTGGCAGGTGCCACTTACCATAACAGTAAGAATAAGAGAAGGATGGAAAAGATGATAAATGAAATTTGTGCATATGAGGTCTGAGGTCCTATAGAGTATGTCTTAGTGGTGGACTTCTAGAACTTGGTGAGAAAGTGAGCTAGAGTTACGAAGAAATAGTATGAGCCTGTGAGAGCCTCAGTAATCTATTAAAAAGTGTACATTCTTCTCTGCAGTATACCAATGGTGTAATAACCCCAGTAATATGCTGGGGTTTTCAGCAAACCATAAACATTTTAAAGGACTATAAGTATAAATGTTTGAAGAAAAATATGTATATAAGTACAAAACAGAAATATGAATAATGCAAGGCCTGGACTGTGAAATTTGCATGGCGTTGTAAGATAAGCCAGTATCCACACAAGCTTCTAGCTCTTTAACTTTACTGCAGTCACAGTTCATACACGACCTCTCATGCACAGAACTCATGAGACATGTATTCACTCTCCTCTGTCTTTGGTCCTTTGGTAGAAACATTTAAACAAGACTGTACTGACGCAGTTCACAGGCCCGGTGTGATGGGGTCCCAGTGAGCATCCCATTCAAGAGGTCAACCTAGAAGAATTTAACAAACCTCCTGGCTGCGAGTAAAAGGCGGCAAACTGCTGCTCCTGTGCTCTTACTCAGCTCTGTTTCCTTGTGTTCTGAAAGGCTGAAAGAATCTCTGTTGAAACACTAAAGTGTGGAAAGAAACAGCAAGCTATTTGGACATTATAGTTCCTCCGGAATAACTGCAGTACTTGGGTTGCAATTTCATCCTTACTCTATGCAAGACAAGCCATTCTCTTCAATTCACTCTAGCCGTTACCTGCTAAGAGGTCAGATGCTTCTTTTTTATTCAGTTGTTACCTGCTGCCTGAAAAATACATATTATAAAGTATAAAAAATTTCTTTTACCATCACATAGCTCCCATGTAAAGAACACTCAGAATAGTCAGTATTCAACTAATAAGAGTTTTAGTAGAAGGATCGGGGTTTTCAGAAATGCTAAAACCAGATAATGAAGATGCATTTGAGATAAGTATGGGATGGCCATCCTGTTGACTTCACCAGAATGACTCTCGTATTTGTGCTTAAAGCACTATTATCCTCTTTCTTATGGTAGAACTAATCATTTTATTTCCCTTTACAAATATTTAGCGAACACAAGTACCATATTAGCAAAGGACAATTATGAGAAGTTTCAGTCTTTTTAAATTTTAAATCTTCTCTTTCTTGATCTATGATGTAAATTGTTTTCATGGGATAGTCCATCGTTGGAAATGTCAGAGTCATTTTTTGTTCCCCTCATTCTCCCTACCCCAAACAGTCCTTTCTTAGTAAAGTCTTACTGCCATATATACCATCTTTGTTTCCTCTATAAGTCATTCTTATCATGAGAATTCCTCCAGGATTAAGCATATATATACATTTATATGTATATTACATTTTAAACATATATATACATGTATGTATGTGTGTGTATATATATATATATATATATATATATGCTTAAAGTAAAGTTAAAGAGCTAGAAGTTTGTGTGGATACTGGCTTATCTTACAGTATAAAATCTTACAGTTTTTTCCCCTTTAGGAGACAAAGAGGAATATAAGAACTTAAAAAAACGATTAAAGCACTGGCTGTGGGACAACTATGCTAATCTAGTTTTCAAATCCAATTTAGATTTTAAAACACCTTCGGCATTACTACCCCAATTTCAAAGAGTATCTCATGCCAAATATATACTGAATTATTAGAAACCACATATTACTTATTCTTAAGAGTAATTTAGCTATGTTTTCAAGTAGTAAAGCTTTAAAATAATCAACATTTATTTAGTGCTCGTGCTCACAAACAAAGAAACTGAAGCTGAGTTAAAGTAATTGATACCCAGTTAGAAAAAAGAAGGGATATGAAAAAGTGGTAAGACTATATGATTCAAACACAAGTCTGTTTAATAAGAAAGAAAAGTCTGGCAAGATAAAGTTAGATATAGCTTTATGCTCCAGGCTGAGATGCTAAATTTGACTGAATAAATACTTGGAAAATAGGGCAAGTTCTTTAATGAAAAGGCAAGGTAATGATAATCATATTTTAGAAAGATTCATTAAATTCATCAGTGATTAGACTATAGGGATCAAAATTATACTAATCTTAGGGAAAGGAGAAAAGATATATATTTTTTTATTAAGTCATTTGTACATAGATCATGAATACATTTATGCCATTATGGGGTTCAATGTGTTGATTATTTGTACAAATTAGAGTGCTTACATCCTACTAATCAACATAGCCTTCACCTCATTTACCCAATTACAGCATTAAGGCATTTGCGTTCTACACCTGATAGATCCAACTTGTACTTGCAATATGCTCCATAGGTGTGGTCCCCCTGCTAACCCTCCCTCTATCGGCCCACCCCCTTCCCTTCCCATACCCCTTCCCTTCCCTCCTGCATCCTGGGCCATAGTTGTGTTTCATTTTTCATATGCAAGTGTGAGTGATTATAAATTGGTTTCACAGTAGTATTGAGTACATTGGATATGTTTTTTTCCATTTCTGAGATACTTTACTAAGTAGAATATTTTCCAGCTCCATCCATATAAACATAAAGGAGGTAAAGTCTCCATTTTTTCTTGATGCTGCATAGTATTCCATGGTATATATATATACACCACAATTTATTAATCCATTCATGGGTCGATGGGCATTTGGGCTTCTTCCATGACTTGGCAATTATGAATTGAGTTAAAGCACCTCTGTCATACTCTAAAGATCTGGCAAAATTAGTACTTCATTTTATATGAAAACAGAAAAAACCTTGAATAGCCAAGAAATTACTCAGAAATAAAAAAAAATCAGGAGGAATCATGCTTCCAGACTTCAGACTATACTATAATTTGATAATATCAAAACAGCATGGTACTGGCACAAAATTGGGAGGTAGAATTATGGAACAGAATTGAAGACCAAGAGGTGAACCCAGACACTTGTTGTCATTTGATCTTTGATAAGCCTATCAAAAATATAAACTGGGGCAAAGATTCCTTATTCAACAAATGGTCCTGGGTGAATTGGCTGGTGACCTATAGAAGACTGAAACTAGACCCACACCTTTCTCCTCTAACAAAAATTGACTCTCTCTGGTTAAAGGACTTAAACTTAAGGCATGAAACTATAAAAATTCTTAGAGAGAGTGCAGTGGAAACACTTGAAAAATTGGCCTGGGTGAATACTTTATGAGGAGGACACCCCGGGCAATTGAAGCAACATCAAAAATACATTACTGGGATGTGATCAAATTAAAAAGCTTCTGCACTGCCAAGAACACACTAAGTAAAGCAAATAGGCAGCCCTCAGAATGGGAGAGGATTTTTGCAAGTTATGTTTCTGAAAAAGGTGTAATAACCAGAATCCACAGAGAACTCAAACTTATTACTAAGAAAGAAACAAGTGATCCCTTTTCATTGTGGGCAAGTGACATAAACAGGAAAATATATTTTAAAAAAAAATTTGGAGGAGTCAGTGTTATCTATAATAGTAATAAATAGAATTAAGGGACTATAATCAGGCTCAGTGCCCATAGCTCAGTGAGTAGGGCGCCAGCCACTTACACTGAAGCTGGTGGGTTCAAGCCCAGCGTGGACCTGCCAAACAACAATAACAACAGTAACCCAAAAATAGCCAGGTGTTGTGGCGGATGCCTATAGTCCCAGCGACTTGGGAGGCTAAGGCAAGAGAATCACTTAGAGTGATTCCAAGAGATTGAGGTTGCCGTGAGCTGTGACGTCACAGAACTCTACCAAGGGTCCCACAGTGAGACTCTTTCTCAAAAAAAAAAGGACTATAATCATATGGTGGCTACAAAGTACAGGCCAGCAGTATGTATACATACACACACACACATCCATAACGCCACATATCTGTTAATGAATCATGACATTTAAAAGCTGAGAGGTATTTTTACAATCTGCCAACTATAGAAAAGACTGTTTCATAAATTATGTGACTAAATATTCTGTGCTGTAAGGTCAAAAAGTAAAGAAAGAGTCTTAAATGGCAGAAAGTGGGATTTAGTTAGATGTGAAATTTATCCTTGTGGGTTAGGACAGGCGTGCGAGCGCATTTATAAGTAGCTCAGCTAAGGGTCAGAGGTCCTCCTATTTGTATTTCATTTCTCTTAAAGGAACTGCCTAATATCAGATGTTGTCCAGAGCAAAGAATGTTAATTTTATGGTTTTGCTTACATCTGACCCAACAGGAGAACAGCACTGGTGTTTTAAGATTCCTTTCAAGGTCTGTTCTAGCCTGATGATTTTGTGGTTTTACGCTTCACTTCATCATTGTAATACTCAGAATGGTGGCAGCTCCTATCGATGACAGTTCAGCGGTCTCAGATATTTCAATTTCCCCTAAGATTACATTGTTCTTAAGTGTATCTGAAAAGAGCATAGCCGATCTGCTTCACACAGCATCATATGAATAAGCATTTGCTTCTAATTCCACCCACTACTGCTCTCTCTCCGTGTTGCTTTTAAAAGCATCTGCTATCACAGATACAGAAGATATGTCACTACGAACAACCGTTTTATTTGGAAAAGCTGCATTTCACGTCTGTCATCTTTTCAAAGTAAAACTCAAGTCCACCTTCAGGCGACTCCAGGGCAAAGAATAGAAGAATCCTTACAGGTCCATCTTTGCTTTAAAGATTAAGTCTAAAAGAAAAACCTTATACCTTTATGTACCCTAAAGTTATGTAGCTTAATGTTTCTGACCATATGAAGTCTGAAGTGTGCTATATATGTAATGTAAAGGGGGGTTTGGAAGCATAGTGATAAAATTAACACCAACTTAAAAACTAGAAGGATAAATATATTTGTATGGACTCTACTCCAATCTTGCATTTCTGTATCCCTTATGTGCTATCAACTCTCCTAAATTTTTAGCACTCTTTTCTTCATTTTATGGCACATCTATACAAATCCACCCCAAAACATATTGTTCAGATTTGCTTAGTTTGAGCATCACACAAAGGTAAAACGACATACAGTTTTCTTTGACTTGCTTTTTTCACTCAGTATTATGTTTCAGAGTCATCCATGTTCATTGATTTTTAGTGCTGTAAGTTTTCCATTGTACGAATATTTTATAAATTATATACTTATTCTGTTTACATACATTTCTATTACTTCCTGGTTTTGTTTAATTTTCCCTCTTGGGAGCAAAGCAGCTATAAGCAATTTACAAGAATTTTTCTAGGGTATGTAACTAAAAGAACTGCTGGGTCATGATGTTCAGCTTTATAAAATAATGTCAATTGATATTCCAGAATGGTTGTCCCTACCAGTAGTATAAAAAAAGACCTCAATAGCCTGTGGTAGCATCATATTTCCTAATTTGATGCTTTGGGCATAAAATGGCGTTTGTCTTAACTTGGCTCCCTTTGCTGGGTGTGAGGTTTGGTGTCTTGTTCCACTACACACTTTTTCTCTATTTGTTTAACTTCCTGTCTGAACTGTTTTGTAATGTTGACCTTTTTTTGCTTTATTGCTTGTTCTTATTTTTTTTTGATTTCCAAGAGTTCGTCACACACTCTTGATAAAATTCTGTACTTTCTTGGAAAAATTCCTTGTTGGTTATTTGTGTTGTAGATACTATTTCTCACTTTGAGCTTTCCATTCTAAGATAAGATACACGTGGTATTTTATTTATTTTATTTTATTTTTTGCGGTTTTTGGCCAGGGCTGGGTTTGAACCCACCACCTCCGGCATATGGGGCCAGCGCCCTACTCCTTTGAGCCACAGGCACCACCAACGTGGTATCTTTTGATCAATGGAATTTCTTTAATGTAGTTGATTGAGTTCAACATTCTTTCTATATTTGTGTTTTGTTCAGGAAATACTTATCAATGACATGGTATTAATGATATTATTCTATATTTTCTTCTAAAATGCTTAAATTAAATTTTTCCTTTTCCATTTATGTATTTAATCAATATTTTTGATTTTTATGTATGATGTGAGGTAAATATTAATTTAATTTTTCATATTATACACAATTGTTCCCATACTGTTTATTAAGTGCCCTTCATTTTTTTCAATGTTCTGCCATGATATTTGATATTTTGGTCATATACCATGTTCATAAAGTAAACGAATATTTATACCATGTACCAGTATTCCTTTATGTGATTTATAATTAACTTATTAAATCCTCATAATAATATTATGCAGTAGGTATTATTATTATCATTATTATGCTATTTTGTACTACTATTTTTCTTACTTTTTTAAATAATAGAAATAATTGAGGCAGGGATAAATTAGTAAATCGACTCTAGAAATAATGCTCTTACCTTCTGTTTTAAGGTCTTTTTGTTTGTTTAATTAGTCAATATACATATCTAGCTGTAAAAACGCATTGTCATCCTTATAATTTTGTATTATAATTGATGTCTGATTGGCCAAGTTCCTAACCTAACTCTTCTTGAGAGTATCATGGCTATTCCACTGACTTTACTTTTTTTGTGTACATTTTAATCATATTGCTAAGCTCCTCAAAATACCCCGTTGAGATTTTTACAGGAATTACAATGAATCTATAGTTCAAGAGAAATGATATCTTCATTATAACAAATCTTTATATCCATTACAATGGCATGCTATTCTATTTAAATTGTCTTTAGTAAATTTCAATAAGAGTTTATATACATTTTTCTGTAAAGGTTTTTGCATATATGTATTTTGATTCACTCTTATGCAACTTATTTTGTTGCTATTGTTTTGTTTTGTTGAGATGGCCCCCCATACAACTAGAGATTATATTATTTAAATATTCTATAACTTTACCAATTTTTGACCTTTTTATAATAATTAAAAGGTATCTTATTATATTTCATTATGATGCTGGATATATTAATTTCTTTCTATAGAGTATTATTCTTTATATACATATTTCACTCAGCCTACACAAATTTAGAATATTTTTTATAAAAATATACTTCTTATAATAATAATCTTCCTTAACTATAACATTTTGTCTGAAAGTCAATGTCATCAGATATTTATAAGCTACTTCAGCTTTCTTTCACTTAACATTTGCCTACATATTTGTTCACTTTCAAATTTTCTGTGTCCTTGTGTTTTAAGTGTCTCATTAAATGGCATATTAAGTGGATTAAAAAATCCACTTTTTGCCTTTTTACTGGCTTGTTTAATCTGTTTATACTTACGTGATTCTTGTTACATTTGAAGTGATCTTTTTTGTTATTTTTGTCTCTGTGATGCTTTTTTTGCTTCTTTATTGACTTTTTCATTGATTATAATATTTATTTCTTTATTACATTTTATCCCTCTACTAGTTTGACATTTATACAATGTTTCTAATAACTAAGAAATAGTTATTTCTTAAATTTTATCATGCATCCATAACTTAATAAAATGTTAAGTTTTTTACTATTTTAACCAATTCCTCCTTGTCATCCCCCATCCTCCCAAAGGATACAAGGACTTCAAATCTGATTACTCCCAGATTAATTCAGGAATCTCACATCTGCTTCTCCACTTCCATGGCATTTCAAGGTTTATCAGTAAATAATGAAAATCAATGTTTTTTTTTTTTTTTTTGCAAAGACACGTGAATCATTTTTTTCAAGGTAACTTTGACCTCCTAACTTTTTTTTTTTGTAGAGACAGAGTCTCATTTTATTGCCCTCGGTAGAGTGCCGTGGCGTCACACAGCTCACAGCAACCTCCAACTCCTGGGCTTAGGCGATTCTCTTGCCTCAGCCTCCGGAGTAGCTGGGACTACAGGCGCCCGCCACAATGCCCGGCTATTTTTCTGTTTTGCAGTTCGGCCGAGGCTGGGCTTGAACCCACCACCTTCGGCATATGGGGCCAGCGCCCTACTTGCTGAGCCACAGGCGCCGCCCTGACCTCCTAACATTTTACTGCTCACGGCTCCATGGACTAGTTCAGGTCACCTTTTTTCTGATACACTGCTAGAAGTACATAACCAGGTGATAGGTTTTTGTCTGTTCAACTTGGAGAAAAAATAAATCCCTTTCAGCTATGATGACAAGAATGTGACAGAAGGAAGTTGAATTACAGAGACAGAAAATCCTGAATTTATTTTCTTTGGCTTATGTGTTCTGCTCTTAATTGAGAAAGGATCTGAGTGTTTCTGTCACTGATTATGTTAATTTCCCTCCCTTGTAGGTAATTTTATGGGAGAAACTCTAATGAAAAGTAGATACTCAGTACTTCTTTCACTCCAGCATTCTACCCTAGTGCCTCTGTTACACATCCCCATGATCCCTGAGCCAACATTTATGTAAACACACCACTTCACTTATCCTGTAAGAATCACTCCATGCAAGACATTTAAAATGTGTAAGTCATGAAGTCTAAAGGGAGAGCCAGTAAATTTTAATAAATTTATTATTTATTTATTATTTATTATTAAATCAAGCCTCATACTGCGTATAGCCTATTACACAGGTGTTTTTCTCTCATGACTTTTACTTTTACAAAGAAAATTATATCTTTATTCTAGACAGTATTTAGATGTGTCTTCCTGGTCTTTAAAAATGTAGTTCTGGCATTTAAATCCCTCCAGCACATCTGACAGCTGCCTTTCTTTAAGGTTTCAACTTGATTGACTTGACAGACTTATTCCCAGGTTTCAGGGAGAGAGATGTGGCCTTCTGGGTCCTCAAGTGCAGCCTTTTCACTGAATCCAAATTTTACCGAACAAGTCCTTTTCTTTTTTTCAGTTGGTAGAATTTCTTTTTTTTAATTTCAGATTAACATGAAGGTATGAATGTTTACTGTTTAGGTTACATCGTTTTTTTCCTAAGGTAAAGTTAAAGTTATAGTTGCACCCTTCACCCAGAATACCCTCACACTGTGTACCTTGCATGAGAACTTGCCGACCACCCTCCCGCCTTCCCTTTGTCCTTCTGTTTATTAAAATGGGTACAGCGGGGAAAGATGAATCTTTTCTTGACTCATCTGGTGCTTCAAAAGGAAATCAGAAGGCTGAAGGCTCCCCACCTCAAACAGGAGCCCCACTACTTTATGCCCATCTTACAGCTTACTTGTACCCTGGTGGTTACTACTGGATTTGGCTTTCAGTTAGTCCCCTTTCCAATGCACTTACTCTTCTGATAATATCATCTTCTGTTTAATCCACATATCTCCCAATTGCTTACAAAATAAAGTCCAAATACCTAGTATATCCTGCGCAGTTAGGCTGCTGTGTGAAGCCCCTAATTCCAACATCCTTTTCCTCATCCTTCATGCACACATTGGTCTAGGCTCACCAAAATGATGGACTTGAATATGCCTCACAATATGGCACTCCTCCATTGAACAAACACTTATTGAGCACATACTATGTTTCAGACACTGAAAATGTCTCTCACTCTGCAATTCTCTCACTCTGTCCGTGTTGTTTCATCTACCTACTATAACCCTCTGGTAACTCCTAATAATCCTCCAAAACCCCTTTTAGCCCCCCCCAATCATTTCATTGCTCATGAGGATGAGTCATTCATGCGTGTCTATTCCAAGTGTTCCTGCAACGGTGGCAGGATAATTAGAATATTTTGTTTTTACTAGTAATTTTTTTTTTACCTTCTTCATAATTCCAAACAGGGAGCTGTATTTTGTTTCTTGCCTCTTGATTTTCACAAGACTGAAAGCTGAATCCACCTCTAGTTATAGATTCTGAAGCCACTTGAAAGCACTACTCTAGGCGTGCTGCCTGTGGAGAAGGGGTGGAGATGTGTGGGGTCTGGGTAGAAGGTAGAGCAGAAAGGGAGAGTGGCTTTGAGATTCTGAGAATTGGGTAGGGGAGAATGCAGGAGCTCAAGAAGGAAATAGAGGTTTTGTAGTCTGGAGAGATGGCAAATTTAGAGAAATATTTGGGAAATACCTGTGGAGCAGCTAAAATCCTGAAACAGAAACCCTCAGCTTCACTACTCATGTCCATGTCCCATGTGTGTGAGCGGAGCAGGACGGCACAAAACCAAAAGGGACGATGGAGGTTCAAGCGATGTACTACTGTCTTCATGGAAATCTATGTATAATATTGCCCAATCATCAGAGAAAAAAGTCCTGTGAAAATCTCCTAAACTTTTCAAAGTACTGAGGGTGAAAGGATAACAAATCTCTTAGAAGGGCTAGAAATCTAGAATTCTCT
Organism: Perodicticus potto; assembly: GCA_963574655.1. Classification (NCBI taxonomy): domain Eukaryota; kingdom Metazoa; phylum Chordata; class Mammalia; order Primates; family Lorisidae; genus Perodicticus; species Perodicticus potto. Next base: position 48,082 of record CAUYRH010109682.1, read on the forward strand.
TAAAGAGTACTGAGAGCTAAAACTCAGACATTAAAATTAAAAAAAAATATGATACAGACTTGATTCCTACACCGAGTTTCTTATCAATTACACATTCTTCTATCATAACATGCATGAAATTGTTCTTTAATTAGATACTGATCTTTCCCGCCAGATGCTGACACTTTTGAGGAACAGTAGCACATCTTAAGCATCTCTGTAACCTCTGGCCAGAGCACAGGGTTTTATCCAATATAAGAGCTCGATAATATTTATTTGGCAAATGTAGAAATGACTAAATGTACATAGAAATAAACTGCCAAGATGGAATTTATTTCACGTGAGGTATTTCCTCACACTTCTTTATATACATATAAGGCAAATATTGCAGTCTTTTCTAGCTGGAGCATATCACCCCCTCCAGAATGTGTGTAATAGAGTCAATGTTCTCCCAAGGATGGACATGCACTTTACAATGTTCGCTTTTCACTAACAGCTGAGAAAATAGGAAAGAAAGTGACATGTCAACTGTACAATCAGTCAATTTCCTCCCTGTTAGAAAGGCAGTGGTAAGCATCTAGGTTTGCATTTAAACTTCCGTCACACATAACAATCACTGCAGGCCAAACAGTAATTAGTGTGTAATGAACAGTGTCCAATTGGGATCAGCTTCTGAATTACTCAATGTAATGGCAGAAAATTTGCCTCAATTATTGCTGCCCAGCAAGCCCTAAGAGATCCTGTTCTTCTCCAAAATCTTGGGATATTTAGCACATTTTTTTCTCTGTCTTCTTAAAACTGTCATTTATGCTTTGTACTTTTATCCCAATTGGATAAACTCAGAGATTAGAAATGTATCTTGAACTTTTAAAATTCCTACCAGCACAAACCTTCATTATTTAGAATTGAAAAGTCAGAAACTTTGTAGACACACAATAATTAATTAATCTGAAAGTATCTAGAGTAACAAAATGTTAAACCACATCTAATTAATATTTGCCATTGATTTTCTCAGGGTGGGAATTTATAGTGTATAGTGGCAAATAGGAAATACAAATCTAATTAATTCTAAACTGTGATTTAAGCCACTGACAAAGTGCTATACTCTAACAAATGAAGATGTTCATTACCATCATAGGGGTCTTACATTCACTTACAACTGAGCCTTCACCCAGCATATCCTCAGGACTGTCTAGCAGTATTAATGCAGAAGTTTGCCTCTCACAGAGCACACAATCATCAATTAATCAGATAATAACAGAAATTTAAAGCCTATGATGGAGCACAGAGATAAAACATGGTACTGCTCCTAAGATATAAAATTGGGAAGAAAGTAACGTGACTAATCAAAGATGCAAACTGAATCTTGTTGCTCTGTGATTCAATACTGCAATCATTCCTCATTTCCCTCACAATAGAGTCCGGTGTCATACAAAGCTCCAGTATGGAGGCCCTGCCTATACCTCCAGTGTTATCTTTCATCCCCTCCCTCTCTCTCCTATTAGCAGTTCTGATGTATTGCTGCATTATCCTAACAACCATCTTGTCATACTCTGTGCCTTTGTCATGCTGACCACCCCAGATGTCCTTCCCCAAATAGCACTCTAGCCTGCCTAATCAATGGGCCTATCTCATGATGGAATCTGAATAAAACTCTTACCCATCCTAATTTGAGTGGAACTATGATTTTGTTTGCATTCCTCCATAACCCATAATATTTTATTTTTTTTATTAAATCATAACTGTATGCATTAATGCACTTATGTGGTACAATGTGCTGATTTTATATACAATTTGGAATGCTTACATCAAACTGGTGAACATAGACTTCATCTCACTTATTAATATTTTCACTATTGAACATATTATGGCATATTTCTGTTTAACAGTATGGTATATTTCTCTTTCTCTACTATAAAATTGATCAGGGAAAAAACATACCTATTTATTTATTTATCTATCCATAACACTTAGGATGAATTAAAGAATGAACTAAAAATCTTAAGGCAATGGTCCATGGTTCTCAACTTCGGCTATACTTAGAATTACCTGGGAAGAGTTTACAAATCTTAGCAAACAGGCTGCATCCAGCAAAATATCTGGGAGCTAAGAACTGTGCTGCAATAACTTTTAAACTCCCAGGATATTTGCAAAGTATAATCAAGAGCCCAGAATCACTGACTGGGGGGTTCAGTGAGTTACAGTGACCTTTGTGAGTCGGTTTAAGGTATATGATGTAAGCATAAGACAGAACACAATGAGTTAAATATGAGCAGAGAGAAAGTAAAAGGAAACACACCTTAGACTAGCGGAATGTGAGTCTCTTGTGATTTTTCCCTGTATCCAATTTGATTAGGAAACATGTCCTCCTTTGGTGCCATTAGCATATTAAAGACTGAGCAATCATTCAACAAAAAATCTAACATTGCCTAATGTAGTATTTTCTAAATTTATTTGACTTCAAAACACTGTTTTCCCTTTTAATACCTATTCACTTTCCTATGAAATGCTGATATGCTTTTTTCCTTTCAAGAAATTATTAAATAGATAATAAAGGGAGTGCAAGTAATAATGTAGCTTAGACAAGGGAAAGAATAGTTGAGAGAATATCTTTGTATCTTAGTCAAATTTTCAGAATGAAAGAAAGAAGAGATGGGAGAATTTGAAGATGGCATATAGAGCAATTATTCGGTTTCTTCAGCCTAGTAAAAAATTTAGAGTTCACTTGTGGGTGGGTTTTCTTTACTCGGGGATCTCTTTTTTATTAATAACCTCACAGCATCCAAAATAAGGCAAGAAAACATTCACTGACATTCTAAAGTAACATTTATTCACATTTCAACATTTACTAAGCATCTTTCTAGTCTCTGTATTAAGGGGGCACAGAAAAAGGCAACTACTCCATTTGAATGCCAGCAAAGACCTCACCTAAAAAGTGAAATTTAAATTTTTTTTTATAAAGCAAGTGGATAATGAGCAAGAACAGAAAAATATAACAGATGGATGAAAGCGTGAGTAAAGAACATGAAAGAAAAGGATAGCAATACATAGAAAATTATGGCTGGAATATGAATTGAGTTGATAGGACATAAAGCTGAAAAATTACAGTAGGTCACGTATATTTAAGAGCCTTGAATGACATGAACAGCAAAGAGTTTGGAATTTATGAGTTATAAAAGAAGGAATGACATGCTATATTTGTCTTATAGAAAAATCAATTTGACAGCAATATGAGAGACTAGAGGTAAAGAGATCTGCAACAGAGAGACCAATTTAGAGCCTACTGCAATTACGAGACCACTTCAGGTTTCCATGGATACAACTAGGCCCAGGGAATTATTCAGTAACAGAGCTTGAAACATCATGTGATCTTTATTGGTTTAAAGCAAACCTCCTACCTCAGGACTCTGGGGCATATTTCCAAAGTGTAAACTCAGCGTTTTAATCAACTGCTGCTATGGAAGTTCTTAGGGATCATGCAGTGGACTCTTTATGCAAAAAGTAGATCACAAAATATAGGTCATTTAAAAAAATTTCACACTAGCACTTTGTAACATGGAGTTGTAAAATGATACTAATTTAGGTTTATTTTGGGTGTCTCATACCTATCTTGAATGTACAATTGTAACAGAGCGAGTTCTATTTCTGGGTTTCATTTTGAGATGTTGACAATAGTAACTTTACAAACTACATTTAGCCATTGTCAGAGCTAACTCATGAAGTGGTAAAGTTGTTTATTTATTTTTTTCTATTTTTAAAGAAGAACTTGCTATTGCTTATTGGAAGGAAACATATAATCAGAACCTGAACCTTATCATGCCCAATCCCGTGAGAGAATCACACAGACACTAGGAACTTCCCGGATCTGTACAGACAGATTTTGGAAAGAAGAAACACTATTATGCTTTCAACTAAAGATAGAAATGATTTCACAAGTTATTCCTATTTCACTTCTTCCTGAAATTATCTCCAGCTTTTCTCAGATTGGCTGATGAAAATTAATATAGTTTCTTGAATTATAAATAAAATCATAAAAGAAGAAATGGCACGAAATCATCCAAATACAGCTCCATTTAAGGAAGCCATTTCTAACAATTAGCACTGGCTCTAGGTGGAATTGTGGCAATTGAGAGGGTAAAGGACCATTGTGTCTTTGCCATAGAAAGCAATATGTATGAATCAGATGGCCTCCACATTACTTTTTGATTTTGAGATTATATATTCTCAGTTGAACTGAGGACTGAGAATATATTATTATATAAAATCCATCACTTTCCTAATAGTTCTGAAAGCCTTACTATGTATCACACACTATGCTGGGCATTGAGGATTCAGTGCTGATAATGACAAATGAATCTCTTATGTTTATGGAACATTAGAGTCTAACTGGGAAGAAAGATAAGTAAGCATGAATTATAATGGGAAGTAACTGTAGAGGACTGGACACTATGCTTGCAAAGGACAGTTACTGATTCTTACCACATTAAAAGGAAACGCTGAGAATAGGACAGTCTCCTGGCAAGCCTCGAGACGTTTCCTGACTTGGGGGCAAGCCCCCATGTAACCCAGTGTTCCGGAATGAGATAAGGTCGGTCACTCACTAGTAAGCATATGTCAAACATTGATGCTTAGTAGTTCTTCATGAGGGTTGTGGGGAAAGAACACGTGAGGAGAGCACGTGGCAATCCTTACTCAGGCAGCCCTCATATGTAATAATCTGACCTCTCCACACCTGTGTGTATAACCTTAATAAATAGCCATTGCAGAGGGGACTAGGGCTACCCTGCAACTAAGTTTAGCCCGCCTCCCGCAAGCTTGTACTTCTAATCCGTGTCACGCCTGGTTCCTTCCTGCGGCAACCAAGACCGGGCCATAGGGGCCCCCACAAGTAACGATAGGGGAAGTGCTTGTATTCCTTTTTCTTATGACTGTTATTATTATTAGACAAACATCTTTTTGTCTGCTAAAAATTAATAGTGCTCTCAAAAAGTATCCATTTTTTTCCAACTGGGTTCTGCAAATACTAGAGTCCAAAAGTTACTTCAAAATGTCTTTGAAAAATGAGGTCAGTGAGGTGAGTGACATAGAAATAATAATGAGTAAAGGACATGAAAGGATGTATGCATCTCAATTATGTGTGTTATTTATGAAGTGCAGATGCTTTTCAAAAGCAATGTTAGCTACATGTTATGGCCATGGGAGCAGTGAGAGATTAGGGCAGCAGTCATTTAGTGTAAATATAGAAAAAATATCTCTAAAACCTTGATTTTGAACTTTATAATGGATGGATTAAGCTGACACCATCCCGTCTGAATCCACTTATCAACTATAACATCAGTCAAAATCGGAAATAAGACATCACGTGCCTTCAATAAGAAATTCCTAGCACCGCCCATGAAGCTTTCTTAACATTGAGAAAAACAAAACAAAAAAACTTTCAATATAATCAGGCCTCCACTCATAATTTAAAAAAAGGGGAGGTACAAATGAAACATTACATTAAATTAAACCATAAGAATAGTGCTAGCCAAATATTGAGTGTGGTAAATTCTCAGTACTTGAGGTCTAGATTCTTTAACATGAACAGGATAGAAAGGGAGGGGAAATTGATAGAGTTATTTAAAGTTACATTAACCATAGACAACATGGGCCTTGGTTAGATCATAATTAGAACAAACAAACTCTATAAAAGACATTTAAGGGCATTACTGAACAAGAACTAAATATCACATTACATTCATGACTCATTTTTAATTTTGCTTACTTTTATAAATATATTTTGCTTATATTAAAATAATGATTATCTTTTAGAAAAATATGCTGAGCTCTATTTGGGTAAAATGATATGATTTAAATTATTCACATATATTCAAACAAGTGGGAAGTGGTGAAGAGATAAAACAACAATAAAAGCGGGGGTTGGTTATTTCATTTTCCATATTTTGGGGTATTTTAAAAAATTTCCATAATAAAATTCTTTTAAAGAACACCTTCTCTTATTGATAGAGGGATGTCTGACTCTTACACTTAAAAACTAGATACAACCTTTTGAAAACATGAAGTCTTTCCACAATCCCATGAAATTTAGAGATTAAAGAACAAATTTGGCACTGGAAGCACAAGAATAGTCTCTGTAAACCATGAAAAACTAAAACCAAAATAAAATGTGAGGATTTGCTTTGATGGAGTGTTGGTAATGAGTTATAGAGGCCCTTCCAAGAGATGAAAAGCACAGTGAGATGGAGTACCTAATGTTTGACTGTGCCCAACAATTCAAAAGCCTCTGAGTTAAGAGCTTGTTTGATAGTTTGAGGCAGTTTACCTTGACTTTAAAAATTATTTTAGGCCAGGTTGGTGGCTCTTGCCTATAATCCTACCACTATGAGTGTGTGAGGTAGGTAGACTGCTTGAGTTTGGGATTTTGTAGCCAGCCTGAGCAATAACAAGATTTTGTCTCTACTAAAAATGGAAAAACTACCCAGGAACAGTGGCACGTCTGCAGTCCCAGCTACTCATGAGGCTGAGGCAAGAGGATTGGTCAAGGCCAAGAATTTAAGATTGCCATGAGCTATGTTGCCATGGCACTCTACCCAGGGTGACAGAGTGAGACTCTGTCTCAATATATTTATACAACATGGCCAAATTTATAAAATTAAATATTAAAAAATGAAACAAAAGTTTTGAGAAGGCAAAAGGTGCTGTTATCAGAAGCACAAGGATCAAGTAGTCAGAACCATGAAAAGAGGACAGAAATCTCTTTCAATGTAATAGAAGGGAAGAAGAAAGCAGGCAGAGAAGCAAGGGAATTGAGGCTGGTGAGAGAAGGTGCAGGACTTCGAATGTGATAGCTTTCTTTTTCTTTTAATTGATGAAATATGGGGAAAAGCTACTAGCGAACAGTGAAGGAAGTTATAAAAGTGGTGGATGATGACATCTCAGCAGGATGAGAAGGATGAATTCAGGAGTGTATAGATGGATGGTTAGAGTCCACTTCAATGGGTGAAAATGTTTATGCAATCAATGAATTGTGGCAGTAAGAGTACTTGATAAGTAATGTGAAAAGATATATAATACAGTGAAACCTCCATAGTTGACCGCCTCCCTACATTGACCGCCTCCTTAAGTTGACCTGATTTTCATAGACCAGACATGCACCACATGTATGTATCAGTACACAGTAGGCCTTGTCCCATATGTTGAATACTTATATTGAGCAGCTTCTTACAGTCCCTTGAGAGTTCAACTTACAGGGTTGAACTTACCACCGTAATGTGGTAATAGAAGACTAGTATCCTTGAAGTCAAGATTTCAGAATAGGTACAATTGTTTTTGATGCAATATCTAGGTGTTATAGGAGTGGGTGTCTAATCTAAAGAAATGTTACTTATAAGGTCAAGAAACTAAGGGCCCTGAGTACTGAATAGTGTTTCCATGTGGATGTTAAATCACTAAGTGTGATGATATAGAAAGGCATATTGTGAGAAGAAACCTAAGAGTCAAATGAATATCTGTATTTATGGGAGTGGGAGTAATGGTAGGGGTGACCAGATGGAATTTTAAAGACTATCACATTATTGCTTGTAAATCTCTAAAAAATATATATATTATAAAATCTTTTCCAACATTACTTGAACAGAGATTATCTTTTCCTTTTGAAAGAGTAGTAAAATTAGTAGTGAACATGTTTTGTGGGAACTTAGCGGTTATTTTTCAAACTATGGATGGTGAATAATTACTCATAAAGTCAATTTATTAGATGGTAACCAGTTTTTAAATAAGTGAATCATTAGACAAAAATAAGGCAGAATATATAGATGTGCTCAACTAAATAATGGACCTTCACTTGTGAAAGATACATGGGATGGAAGTAGATTCATCTAATTCTATAGCCAGAAGACTCATTATAAATGCGCCTTCAATAATAACAGTGACAAAAACAAATATTAAGGCTTAGTCAATACATACGTATTCTTCCTTCAATATCATAAAACCGTAATACACTTCTGCATTTTCATAAATGATGGAACCAAAGCTCCAAAGTTATAGTAGGGTGTCCAAAGATGCAAAGCAACCAATTAAACAAGTTGCAAAATAACTGGTTAATCTAAGGTTTAGGAAGAAATGTTTCCAAATTCACAGGGCACAATTTGTTCTGGGCCGTGCTGCTGCCAGAGCAAGAATTTCTATTGAAATTCTCACTTTACTGCAGCACAGAAGAGCTAAGTCTCTTGCTCAGAAAAAAACAAACTAGGACTTACAGGTTCCAGGTATAGAGAATAGCTTCTTTAACTCCAAATTCAGACTTCTTCTGTCTCTACAAGCTATACATTTAAAATTATGTTTCTAGCCTAAGCTTGTAGATAAATCTCTGGATAGATAATTGAAATAAACATAGCTTTGCCCAAAAACAAGTTGGAGGAAATAGAGATTGAAGGGAACTCTGTAGGAGAACTATCTTAAAGGCAAACAAGGATGCTATAAGAAAATGGTACTTAATTCTATCACTTAAAAGTCCTATTCCAATTTAGGTGAAACATATCGAAGCATATTTAAATTATTACTAAATTTTGCTTTCACATTAGAATAACTTGGGTAATTAAAAAAAATGAAAAAAAAAAAAAAACCCTAATACCTCTGCCTTTCAGCAGGAACCACCATCTTCCAATAATTTGCCAAAATGTCAAACATAAAGGAAAGAGGAGAGGCACCTAATATACATTCTCTAGGGCATACAGTAAGTGTTCAAGAAATGTTTAGATGATTGCCAGAGAAGCTCAAATACCCAAAGGATAAATAGCTTAACAAAAAGTAAAAAGTGCTTATAGGAGAGAATCATTACATTTGGTTATTTAAATATGGTCTTTGTCATTTATATTTTACATTTTACTTAATTTATTGTTTCAGGTTCATTGAGGAACAAAGAATTAGGTTACATTGATTGCATTTGTTAGGTCAAGTCCCTCTTATAATTGAGACCCCCACCCCGAGAGGTGTGCCATTCACATAACCCCCTTTCTCCTACCTCCTCCCCTCTCCCTGCTCCCTTGTTTCCCCACCCCACCTTGAATTGATTTCAGTTTTTGTCTTACGTGGGTATGTATTAGATTATCTACTGGCTTCATATTAGAATTGAGTACATTGGGTGCTTGCTTCTCCATTCTTGTGATACTTTACCAAGAATGTGTTCTAACTCCATCTAGGTTAATACAAAAGATGTAAAATTTCCATTTTTTTAATGGCTGAAAAGTATTCCATAGTACACACGTACCACAGCTTGTTAATCTAGTCCTGGGTTGGTGGGCATTTAGGTTGTTTCCACATCTTGGAGATTGTAAATTGGGCTGCAAAAAACAGTCGAGCATAAAATGTTCTTATGATAAAAGGATTTTTTTTCTTCTGGGTAGATGCCTACTAATGAGATTGCAGGATCCAATGGGAGGTCTAATGGTCTTTGTTATTTAAATATCACATTCTACCTAGATTTGTGTATAAAACTGGAGACTCAGCTCGCCTGAGTCTATCTCTGCACTGTCATTTTTATGGATATTGTATGTGAGTAATCAGCACATGTTGTCAAGCAAGGATAATAAGAAATACTGTTTGGTATTAACAGGTAATTCTGGAAGCTGTGGTGATGCACAGCTGAAATAATTCTTTTGGAAAAAAAGAAAAAAATACAAAGACAATTAGCCTTCAATATTGACTTCTTTTTTTGTAATGAAGACAGGCGTCATCATAGAATTGGAAAACTTTCAGGAGAAAAATGAGTAAACATTTTCTAGAAAGAAATATAATGCTATTATTTATCATTCAAGGGTTTTAAAAAATGGAACTAACCTCTGACCCTGATATTATTTCATATCCAACAATTTATTTTAGATAATCAGGAAATAAGTCAGACAATTATGCATAAATATGTTTAAAAGAGTATTCTTTATGACAGTGAAAAAGTGGAAATTACCTAAATGTCAAATACTAAGAAACGAAAACATTGATGTGTCTGTAGAATTGAATCCTAATCACCCATTAAAATGTTTTTAAAGAACGTATAGTGACAAAAAAATTATAACTGAAACAAGGAAAATACGTCTACATTATGACAATGTTTATATAAGTGAATAAAAAATATATATTTTATTTTTTACAAAATTCTAGTTTACAAATTCTCATGAAGGAGCATGACTACATATATAGTTAGAGTGTTGGGTAAAACACATTATTTATTGATATTTTTAGGAGCCTGTAGTAGAAAATAGCCTGAACTCCTGGCTAACAAACCTGAGTCCAGCCTTGGCATCTGTTGCTCAGTGTTTAGGGCACTGGCCACTTACACCAGTGCTGGCAGGTTTGAATCCAGCCCAGGCCTGCCAAACAATAATGACAACTACAACAAAAAACAGCTGGGCATTGTGGTGGGAGCCCGTAGTTCCAGCTACTCGGGACAGTGAGCCAGGAGAATCGCCTAAGCCCAAGAGTTTGAGATTGTAGTGAACTCTGACACCAGGGCACTCTGTCTCAAAAAAAAGGAAAAGAAAAGAAATGTATCCACCACCATAGTGGGTCCATCTTTGTAACCATAGGACAATTCTTTAATACTTAGGGTCTCAATCTATTCTTTTGTTAAAATCACAGAATTTGATTATCCAGATGTAGAATTCAAACATTTTCAGCAGTCCATCAGATAATGTAAAGACATCAGGAAAGTCAGCTTCATACTTTCATTCAACAAAGAATTACTGAGTGCCTATTAGATGTCAGGCATTGAGCTAGGCACTAGAAATACAGTAGTGAGTGAGATAGCTGTGACTAGCTACTTGTATCACAGCCAACACAGTCTTAATACTTTCCTAGAGGTAAGGGAAAAGGGTGGGTCACAATAAAATAGGTACGCCAGCACTTTGCATGCATTATCTCAATTCATTCTCTCAGCAACTCCATGAAATACCTACTATTTTCTCCATTTCCCCATTTCATTGGTGAAAAGAGAAACAGACTGATTTTTAAATGACTTTCTCAATTTTTTAAAGGTATTAAATAATATAAAGGTATAAAGTAATTATATTAAAAGAAACCTGTGATAACTACCCAGTTCAACCTTTCTCTCAGTTTTTGAAATAAAAAGATAAAATATTGTACCAGGTTACCATTAAGCTTTCCCTTCAATTCATAAACCTTATGATTCTATTTTTAATTTAAATTTTGTTCTGTGGAAATATAAAATATACTAGTGACCTCTTCTTCATATATTAAAAATATGTATTTTCCTATTATCACCAAGAAGCAGGTATAATTCGATTTTGTTTTTATAACCCTGCGAGGATATAGTGAGTAAAATAGAGTGATCACCTTGGGGCCCTGGAATATTCTAGACTGGGAGTCTATCTTTTATTTTGGCATTAAAAAGTCAGTGTCATCAACATGTTATCAGCTCTACAAAAAGATCTTAAAAATCTGCTGGCAATTGTCACTTCAAACACTAATTCATTCGGTGTTTCTTCACAATAGTGAATTACTGTTGTTGAGTTAAATTAAAAGAAGAAAAGAAAAAGGCAAAGCCATTTAAAGGAAACTAAAACTCAAAGCTAAGTGATGGATATGAATTAGATAATGCTTTTTTATGAACACACGGGTAAAATTAGAAATTTCTAATTTAGATTCAAAGTCTTGCTTATCTTTGAAAGAAATACACAGGAGTAAAATACTGAAAAATGAATAGCATAAAAGCCTAGGTCAAATGTAACATCATTTGGGAAACGTTTTTTCCACTAAAGATTAATTGCTGTTTGTTCATAGTGCTCCAGGCGGACATCATCTAAATCCTTTAGAATGTTTATCACTCTGTCTTGAACTTGTTTCTTTAACTGTTTCTATCAATAAATATTGAGCTATTAAATAGCAGTGGCCAAGTTCTTTACATCTCTGTATACGCAGATCATGAGGCCCTGCACATAGCAGAACTTCCATATATATTTATAAATGAACAAATGAATAATTCAAATAAAACTACTTTTTTAACTTGTCATATGACTTTTCCTTTACTTAAATATGACTTAAAGTAAGCTATTTATCTCTGAATACCAATTTGGTCATTTGTAGAAGCAGATATATGTCTGCATTGCCTACAACATAAAATTTAAATTTGAAAGGATGAAATCAATCTAAGAGCCATTTAGGACAACTGCCAAAGTATAAAGATAAAATGCAATTCTTAGAGGTCAACAGAAAAAGCCAAGGCTAGTCACTCATCCTTAGTCCTCTCACTTAAAGCCTTCATTTTCCTTTCCCCCAATCTCTGAACCTGAGTCAAATTTGACTTCTTCCTTCTCACTCTTTTCCATTGCTAAGATCTATCTTCTCAGTTCTCATAATATATCTTATCTCTTTTATTGCTTTATGCCAAGATTACTCAGTTCAGCCATTATAAACATGTGTTGAGCACCTGCTATCTATAGGACATTATGCCAGGTGTTGGGGGTATTCTGATGAACTCAGTGAACTCAGGCTTTGCTTCCAGGCAACTTACAGTCTTATAGGATCCAAAGGCAAATAAATGGGAAACAATACCCACAAATTAGTTTTTGGAATGGAGGAGTGACCCAAAACCATCCTTGGATAAGGAAAGCTTCCTAAAAAAGTTACATCACTATCATGACAGTGATAGTGCACCACAAGCAATTATCATAATCATGCTAACAGGTAACCTAACAGGATATAAACTGCTGCTATGCACCAGGAACTATTGTCCACCTGTCACGTATTAACTTATTTATCCTTACAACAACATCATGAGATAATACTACCAGTTGTATTTAAGCAAAAGTAACTTGACTAAGTTGTACAACTAACATTTAATTCCAGAGTCTGTGATGTTAGGCAGTAATACTGCTTCAACTACAATGATACCAGAAGGGTATACAGGAGTAAGAGAAAGAAAAGCTCAGTTAATTCTCTAGGAGGTAAGAATAGCAGGTACAAAGGTCTAGAGATGACAGAGAAGGATATATTGAGATACTTGAGGAAAGTTTAATGTCTACAGATCCTGAGACAGTGGGGTGAGGTATGGGGGGGAGATAATGATAAGATAATGAAGTTACAGAAGTTAGCAGGAACTAAATAGGGTCTTGTAAGTCGAATTAAAGTGTTTAGATTTTATTTCAAAAGCAACTATCATAACAGCTGTCTAACATTCATTCCCTTCAACTAATTTATGTGAGTCTACTATTTTTGATGCAGTGTTCTAAATGCTAAACACAGCATGGAACAAAATAAACAAGGTCCTTAAGCTCAGGAAGATAGTTAGAAAAATAAACCAGAAAGTAAAATGTACTGCTAAATGCTACAATCAATGTACTGTAAATAGGATGTGATGGGAAATGACAAGGTCAACACCAAATGATAAGGAAAGGTCTCTCTGAGAACAATGACTTTCATCTTTGCTTTCATACTCATTCTGGTTTACACTCAAACCTGCACCCAAAATAATGTTTCTGGAAATGTCTTCTTAACAGTTTTTCAAAATACTTTAAAATATTTATAAATTATATGTTCCTTTAAGAAATGTAGATGGATTTAAGGTAAAATTAAAATAAGTTTTTATTTCTTTACCAAGTGTTAATGATTGTCAAGTATTTGGTATTTATTCTTCTTGATGATTTTTGTCCATATAAAGATTTATTTTCACATAAATGAGATAAGAGCTACTGTTTGGTATGTGCTTTGTTTTGCTTTTTAACATATTAAACATTATTCAAGGTTGGCACATAAATATATAATTCATGCTTTTAGAAAACCCCAAGTAATAAGCATTTTGTTCAAGGTTAATGCCATAAATAATACAAGCTCCAATTAATGGACATTTCAGTTGATTCCAGTATTACAGTACTAGATAAGCTACCACTATAGATTATCATGTCCAATCCTTTTTGAGCAGGATGATTAATTACGATGTTAGGATGCATTTTTACAAATAGAATTTGCAAGGATAAGGGTATGCACACATTAAAGACTTATGTATTCTCCTACATTTTTTCTCAAAGTGTGTGCCAAGTTAAGTCTCATAATTATGCACAATTTACATCTGTCTTGATGGCTATTTTCCTATAAATTTTCCAGTACTAACTACCATTAACAGTTTAAATCTTAATTAATCTGATAGGTGAAAATTATACTGCATTGCTTTATTCACATTCCTTTATTGTTAGTGAACTCAAACATCTTTCTATATAAGCACCTTTTGATGGGGACCGATCTATAACACTGTGTAACCACTTGCAATCTAGGACTATTCACTGTCTATTAGAGAGGTTTTCAGGCTTCTTAATACCACACTCATGAATCTACCTATAATTTACCTTTCTAGGCTTCTAGTCTATCATTTCTTATATGACTCCTAAGTTTCCTGTCAGTATGTTTGGTTACTGATCTTGGACTATACCTGCCTTTTCCACTTCCACATTTGTTGATCATGTTTTCTCACTCCACTATTTATACTCTATAACAAGTTCTGTTTCTCTCCAAGAGACCTATCCCATCATTCCAGGCATAAGTGACCTCTTCTCTGAATTTCTTCAGTGCTTTTCCTGTTATACTCTTTAAGGCACTGACCACCTCCTACTTTTCTTTATTTTCCTACTAACTTGTTAGCTATCCAAAGTCATCTTCAGCATTGTGTGGAAGACAGCGGCTCTTAGGATACATCTAAGAGAAATCACTAATTCCACCAAAAATTAATTCTATGTATTTCATATTTCAGAATACATCTTAAGAAAATAATTCCCCCCAAATGAGAAAAAAAATCATTAAACACTTTCAACAGGATTTTAATTAGGGGCAACCATATGCAATTTAAATATACAACATCAGCAAAATGGATAAGTAAACTATGGTACATTGTGGAATTTTGTGCTTACATGAGAACAACTTATATATAAATAAAGATTACAGAAGTGTGTATAATGTGTATCAATATTGTGCAAAATAAACAAAAGACAATACCAACAAGCAAAACAAAAAATGAAAAACAATATTCCAAAATACAAATTACAAGTGTCTTTGTATGGTGGACTCAAGCTACATATTTGTCTGTATATTCTCCTTTCTAAATTTCCTACATTAAGCATGCATGATTTTACTTTAAATAGCTTTGCTTCCATGTTCCTTTTTAAATAAAAACAATTGCAAAGCTGTAAGAAATTTTTTTTTAATTAATTGAGGAATTAGATGGCAATTGTGACACACAAGTGAAACCAAACTCCTTCTGGAAGGCTGACAAGAAGATAAATACTTTTGTTTCTATAATCAAGTAAAACAGCTGCGCTGGTATTATGGAAGGGGAGTTCGAAGGAAAAGGAAAATGATTTCTATGCTCTCGCTGCAATAACAATAAAAAGAGAAGAAGGGAAGTCATGGGAGAAATTAATGCCTTCTGCTCTTCTTTTTCCTGGTGTGGCATCAATCAAGACCAGTTCCAGCTCTTTCACACCAGAAGGCGCTTCTTGGTCCCTTGTGTGTACCGGTCTCTACTTTCTCTGAATTCTGTTTTACTTACTATGGGTGTCATTTTTTTAAATATTTAATTTGATTCTAATTTTTCTCTGCATTTTAATTCTTTCCCCATACCCAGGATCCAAGGTCACCAAGGGTAGGAGCACACAAACTTTCTTTAGTGTTCTTCAAGCACCTACAATGATCTGACAAAGTGTGTGCTTCAGATGTGCTATTTTTACTCAGATAGTAAGTTACCCAGGTGTCTTAAAACAAAGGGGAGAAGGGCTATAATTTATTGAGCTACAACTGCAATCCAGGTGATTAACAATAATTATTGTATATTTCATGCCAACTCCATAAACAAGGTTTAATTATCTCCATTTGGGAGTTGGAGGCAGGTATACAGATGGCCCTTAGTTACACAAGGCTCCAAATTCCCTTCGTTCTACCCTGAAAAGTTAAGAAGGTCAAACAAAAAAGCCCATTTTCTTGATGCATAACCTTGCTTAACCTAAACTAGAACAGGCTATAGTAATGTCCTCATGTAGAAAGGCATAAGATTATTTGATAATAAAATTAGTAAATGCCATTTTTATAGGAGAGTAATACCACTTTAAAAATTCTTTCAGTCTGGTTCCTGAACTTATCGAATAAAGATTCTGGTAAGGCTTTCCAATATTATAAATTCAGTATACTTCTTTCTTTAAAATCGAATAATTCCTATAGTGCAGTGGTTCTCAACCTTCCTAATGCTGCAATGTATTTTCATTGTTAAAAAGGGGTTGCGACCCACAGGTTGAGAACTGCTGCTGTAGGGGAAGTGCACTGACTCTGTAGCCAAATAGGTAGTTCAAATTCTGGGCTCTGTCTCTGACCTTACTCAAGTTATTTTCACTTAAGATTATCCAGTAAGAATTGATATCAGTTCCCACATCTCCTAAAAGCAATAACCACCCCCACAGGACTGATTCAAGGTTAAAGGAAGACAAACTAATCTCTAATAGGGCACTGGCTAGGGCAACACTTCTAGAAGTGTTAGTGGCCTCCCCTTTCCGTAACCCCGACATCTTTTGTGGACTGGGATGAGCATGGCTTTCTACTGTTATACAATGTGACTCACAAGAGCCAGGCTCTCTGAACACTTTTCTTCAGTTTGAAGACATAAGGAGAGGGTGCTGTGTCAGATAATGATTCCTGCGCCAAAGCAGGCTTGAAAAAAATCATCTTCTGACCCCAACTGAAGAAAATCCTTATAGTAGCATTTCTCCAGAGGCTGTGATCAACAGGAGACTATTCTTACTTTAAAGGCAGAACCAAGGGCAAATTCCCATCACTACCCAGAGCCTGGCACCAGATCTTGAGCAGCATTAGAGATACGGCCCACATCATTCAAGAAAAAAATTGCTTCCTAAAGATTTTACAATATGAAAGACAAAACTAAATATACTCAGACCTGATCCTGTATTTTCTTTGTTTTACTTTTTGGTATAGTCCCTAGAAAAACAAGTTTGCCCTAGGACAGAAGCAACTGTTGCCACATCTAGCTGTGGCACAGAAAGGCACTCTTCACACACTTACCCACTGAAGCAGTGACTCATGAAATTCACAATGTGCTAAGACTCGGTGAGGAACGTTTCATATAAAATTAACATAAGCAAAAGGTTACTTGAGGGAACAGTGTACTACTTTTTTAGGTGACCCAGTTATGGCTAAATTTAGAAAGTTGGCAAGGCTGATTCTTCCCTTAAAAACAGATCTCACAGAAACATAAGATACTATGAAGCCTTGGGGCCCAGATTTTTGCTGGGGCATCAATCGTGAGTAGGGCCGCTTGAAAAAGCCAAACATTGTGGGTGTGTCTGGTTACCTTTGGTTGCCACTAAGATTACTATTTCCTAGAGTGTGGTTTGTGAGAGAGAAACCAAAGGACAACTCAAACTACCAACAAGCAAAAACTTAAATGGAGTTTAAATATGTGCCGACCACTATTTTAAGCACTATGAATATTTGTTCCTAAAACGACCCTATGAGGTGCTTACTATTATCATCACCATTTTAAGATGAAGAAACTCAAAAAGAGAGAGGTTAAGTACCTTGCCACGGAGCTACACAACTAGCAAGTGGAAGAACTTGAATTAAAACACAGGCATTTTGGCCCCAGAATCTGTGTTCTGGATGCCAACGTTGATTCTTAATGTTACATAATATTATCACACATAGTAAGAGAACACCTACATTTGCTTTTTGGCACAAATTTATAAATTTCTGTGAGAAGCAATGCATTGAAGTGGTTTAGCATGCTGACTCCAGAGCAAACTGGTCTGAATCCTGCAATCTGCTCCCATGAGCTAAGTTTTTCATCGGCTCTCCAGTTACTGCTCCATGCTTCAGTTGCCTCATCTGGATGTTGGGTACAATAATAGATTCTCATTAGGTTTGGAGGACTAAATGGGCTAATAGCAATAAAGTATTCAAAGATTTCTTGACAACTATTAATAGTCAATAATTGTCACTATTATTTTTTATTAAAAGCAAGAAATACTATCCTGTCTCTGAGTTATAAAAGAAGTATAATAATTCAAATTGACTTCTGTGAAAAGGCATGTATCATCAGAAGAATCTAAACCTTTCTATTTGATAGACTCTACATAAGGTCTCTTCTTTATAACTTGGGAAAGTCACTACATTACTCTGAGCTTCATTTTCCCCACCTGTAGAATGGGTTAACATACCTCTGTCATAAGTGAGGTGAGAATTAATTCAGATAACATATATGAAAATATGGATAATCCAGTCCAGTAATTTGGTAGCACATAAGACTACCAGATTCCCCCTCTTCCGTTTTTTTAGGCTTGGATATCTTATTAGAGGATGTTGAGTGATTTTCCCAGACTCCAGCATCTTTTCCCAACCTGAAATGACTCATGGACTGGCAGCACTTAATTGACAGGCTTAAAGCAGTCTCAATGCTTAAGAATATTTTTAAGTTGTTCACAGGAATAACATTTGGGAACAATCTAAGTTTCCAGTAATAGGGTTCAGGGTTGTTAAATACATGTTGAAATGTAGGTCATTTTAGGAAATCCTTTAGATTTTGCCTTTTAATCTAACAAGTCCACCTTTATAGATTTATCTTATGTCATACTAATACTTGAATACTTGAATGCTTAGAGAGATAGATAGATAATGTAAGAATTATCACTGTATTAATATTTGTAAAGGCAAACAGCTGGAAGTGATTCAGCATTTATTCAGTGGGGCATTGATTAACTATATGAGTGTTTAGGTACAGTGAGATGGGAAGATGATATTTAAAGGGAAAACTTTTAACTATGTCTCTTCTGAATATTACTGGTAATGTTTGTTTTATTGCTTATGTTTTGGTATTTTCTAAATATTCTATAATAAACATATTAAAATGGTCATCATTAATACTAATTATTATTATCTATAATGAGAATATATTACTTTTGTAATCTGAAAATAAATATTTTAAAAATGTTTTTAGGAGCAATTTTTATGCTTTTGTTTTATTCTTTAAGTTTATTATGGAAAGTTTCAAACTTAATTAAAAGTATAGATAATAGTACAATGAATCACCATGAACATTTGACCTAAATTAAATTTCCACAAACACCCACCTAATCCTGTTTTATCTACATCACTCTTTTCTTCCCCTTATCCTATATTATTTTAAAGCAAATACCAGACTTCATATATTTTCATCTAGACACGTTTCTTCTAACCTTGAGTCCTTCAAATAAAGCACACATTAGGAAACAACAAAAAATGACAACTTCATCATTATTGTCATCACCATTAAGTCATAAAAGGTTCCAGATAGTGACCTAAACCAGAACTATCTGGGAAGAAAAGTCAAGTCATTTGCTATGGCCTACAGTGAAAGATACAAAATCTATTTTATGACCGGGGATTAAGGGGAGCAAGGCATAAGCCAATGATGGGGAATGTGAATCACCAGGTCAATGGCAATCTCCTCCCCTAGGGCCTGCTGACAGTAGTAACCTTACCACCCACACCTTCAGTTCCTTTACCTGGCCAGGCCTGCTTTTATATATAGGTTCATCTGGGAAAGAAAGCAGCTTGAGTGTGCAGCAATTGCCATTCTTTCCCAGACCAGCATCACAGTCATGTAGCCATTACGACCTTCTCTCCCATGCTCTTTACTCTGCCTGAAACATTCTCCTTCCATTCCCTACCAATTTCTTTACCTGGCTCTTCCTTTAGTTACCATTTCAGGTGCCCTTATTCTAGAAAAATACCCTGACTCTTTAAGCCTGGATATGTGCAACCATTATGTGTCAGGTGTTAGTTACTGGTATGCTACATATATGTTTTATGTTCCCCCAAAGCATGCGCCTCTAATTGCACTAATCACTCCCTATTCAAATTCACTATTCACTTACTGATTTCTCAAACAATACTGTAAGATTTTTTTGAGCCAAAAACTATAAGTTATTTCGAGCTTTCTCCTCAGTACCAATCTAAAGTTTGATGTATAGTTTGAGCTTAGCAAATGTTTCTTTTATTGTATGAGTAAATGAATGACAAGAATCGAAGACAGGAAGAAAAGATCCATGTGGCAATTCATATACTCTTAATACAGAAAACTAAAAAAACATATACTAAGAAATAAAAGAAGCACTTAAAAGTGACTGAGTGACCCGAGTAGTTGAGTATTGAATACGGCTGATAGTACATACAGATGGATAGAGGCAGTTCATGAGGCCCTGGGAAGCCTGATAGGGTCAGATGCTTGGAGAAGCTCAAAATTCTACTATTGTTCTCCTGCCTGAGACTCTTTGCGTTATAACTCTGATTATCACCCAAGTGCTGCTATGCTATACTCTTTCTATCAGTGGCCCAAGTAATGATGCGTGGAACCAGTGATTACAATCATTTTTCTAAAACGTAGCTGTTCAAAATGCTATGCACGTAATTTCACCTTTTAAGAAATTTATACAAATGAAGAGTGACTCCAAAGATTTTTCTATGCCATTCTTTCCCCAGGAAAGATGCTTTTACTATTGGTCAATTCCAAAGAGAAAGCAAATACTATATAACACCTTATGCCAAAATTCTTTGCAATGTTGTTTAAACACATGTACTAGCTATATATCGAAAGCGTCTAAATGCAGCAATGGGAATAGCTGACAAAATAATGATCCAATGGAATGATTATACTGAGTTTTTTTAAAGACATAATTTTTATTTTATAGCTTTATTTAAGTATATTTAAAGATTAAAATATATAATTTATGAGTTTTGAGCTGTGTAAATACCTGTAAAATCATCAGTATAATCAAAATTAAGGACATATTTATTATTCTGAAAAATTTCCAGTGTGCATTTGTTCTTTCCCTTCCAATTCTTCTCATCCTCAAGCAACCTGTCACTATATATTATTTTGAGATGTCTAGCATCTCACAGAAATGGAAATATGCAGGGTGTGCTCTTTTTCTTGTTCTGGCGTTTGACATACTTATTTTGAGATTTATGCATGCTGTTGAATTTAGCAATAATTTATTCTTTTCTGCTGCTGAAAAATGGGAAATTGTAGCTAAATGTATATTTAATAACAAAATACGCTTTATAAAATTTTACAAAATATTTACAAAGTATTCCCTATGTGCTGGCCACTCCTTTCTACACACACACACACACACACACACGCACAGTCTTCCGTGCATGATGAACATGTTCCAAGATATCTGCAGTTATAATTTTTCCTATGGATGGCTACGTTTAGGACACCCTGCAATTCTAGTATAGGATACATCAAAATTTCTTTATCCAGGATAACCTATGGATGTCCATTTGGGCGTGTCTATAATTTTCCTATTACAAATATGTATAGCTGCTATAAATACGTTAGGTACAAGTCCTTGTGGGCATAAATAGACATGTGCATTCATTTCTCTTCTGTAAATACACAGGACTAGAATGACTGAGTTTTTAATAGATGATGTCTATGATTATGAAAATGAAAAAAAGATGAATTTTTTTTTTTTTTGAGGTTTTTGGCCGGGGCTGGGTTTGAACCTGCCACCTCCGGCCTATGGGGCCAGTGCCTTACTCTTTGAGCCATGGGTGCCTCCCCAAAAGATGAAATATTTTAAAACCAGAGTGGCAGCTTAATTTTTGTGGTGCAACTATAGGTAATCTTTTTTCTATTTTTATTTTATAAATATTTCGTTATATTTTTATTTTTTAAATAAAGGAACGAAGTGATAATATTTGATAAACAACTACTATGTATACACACACACACACACACACATCTGTACAAACACATATTGCATCATTCCACTTTTTCTTTACAACAACTTTATAAGATCCTTCTTATGGACTTAATTTCACAGATAGGTCAACCTGGAGTCAGAAAGATTAAGTCATTTGCCTAATACCCCATACCTGATGAGTCACATGGCTGGGATTTCAGCTTGGGTCTATCCAGGGCCAAAAGATTTTTCTTTCTAATATATTATGTACATTTTTAATCAGAGATAGCATCTCATACATCTTTAAAAAGTGTAGTATGTAGATGAAACATGGATTTCTGAATGCAAGCATAAAATGATCAAGATTCTATTGAACAAGTTTGCACTGCACTGCTTTATAATGTAGTTGGGCTGATCGAGAACACTGCGAAACTCTGGGGACTGGCTTGATCTAATTTGAAATCCTCCTAGCAACACTATAAGGACAACTGCTCTCTCAAGGCACCAAGACTTCACACAATGTTCAGGATAACCAAACTAGGAAATAAATATGGGTATGTTATATCTTATATATACCATCATACAATTTTAAAAGACCAGATAATAGAAAAAGAATCTCTGTGATCTAAGTCATCAAACAGAAGCTCAGTTGTGGGCAAGCCTTCCCTAAAATTTCAGTCTAGCCTAATAGCTCCAAACCAGGTTCCTTCAGAGTGGAGAATTACTCTTTCTTCCGTGCCCTAGCTCCTCAACTTGGGCAAGGTACTGAGCACTTTCTGAGACCTGCTTTCTTCAACTTTAAAGTGGAGAAAAGGGTTTGTATAGAAAGAATTGATTTTGAGGACTAACTGAAAAAATACATGTAATAGTTACCATGGTGCCCTACACATATTAAGCACTCACTAAATGTTAGCTACTGCTATTATTGCCATAGTTGTTTTTGATAAAGTCTCAATGGCTAAATGATGAGAAGAGAAGGACACAGAATATAAGTTTTTAATCATTCTTTGGAATTCTTCAAGCTCTTCTAGAACCTACTACTCTAATATTTGCTATCTTGATCCACTAAAAATATGATGAGAAAAAGCAGCTCATGATCACACATCAGCAGCTGTGATGTACTCACATCAAGAACACATATTCTGAGGTTAAAGTAACATTACAAGACCACCAAGTTTGAGTACGTCCCTTAATTTTACAGTGCCTCTCTATCTTCATATTGAAAACGGATTCTTGTCTGCCTATGCATTTCATAGCAATGGGTGGTCAGATGAAATAAGACATATGAACACATTTGATCACCTGTAAGAACTCTGGATAGTTTCAGATAAAGCGTGGGAGGGGAAATATCACTGTACATTATCCTATCATTGGTCAAATTTTTTCAACAAATATATTTTGAATGCTTATTATATACCTGGAATTCTGCCAGATAGGATCATAAAAAAAAAAAGTGGGCAATGGACTCAGTAAAGGGAAGCACACTTATAAATCAGTCACTGTTATGATTTGATAGAGAATGACAGAGGCTGGGATCACTGGGAAAATGAAGTTCTTTGGAGAGAGGCAGAGAAGGTCAGCAATGACTTCATGAAAAAGATACTGTTAGAGGTGACACTGTAGCATAAGCAAGCAGAAGAAAAAACAGTGAAAAAAAAAAACAAAAAAGATGTGAAAGCTGACACATTTGTGGATGAGGTGAAAGGAGAATGATTAAAATCAAGGTCAGAGAGGCAAGGAGAAGACAGATCCTGATTCGTCTATAGACAATAGAGTGTTTGAATTTTAACTCACACCAATGAAAAGGAGCAGGTTTTTCAGAAAAAAGAAAGGAAGCAGGTTTTTCAAATGAAAAGAAAGCAGGTTAAATGTGCATTTGCAACAATATTTGTCAGTAACATGAACTGTAATCAGGGAGGCCACTTGGCTTAGTATCAGACAAGTAGGTGCTAACTAGCTAATGAAAACACACACATGTACCCTGTTTTATTATCCCTAAAACAGCTCCCTGTCTACTTAACAAAGCTGTTAAACTAAACAGAATCATCTTGAGGTTAATGACTGAATGAGTTTTATAAGATAAAAAACACTGTATAACATTGCAATCATTGTTGTTATGTTGTTTTGCAATCTGACCTTCTGGACAATCAATTCAGCTACAACAGCTACAGGAGTTCAATAAATTGCATCATAATCTACATCTGCTATTTCAGGACTTTCAAAATAGCCATAGGAGCCCTACCACCGTTCCTCATTTTTCATGAGTTAAATCCAATAGGAAGAAAATAAACATAACTGATAGAACTATTAAGTGAAAGCCACATTTAATTATTCAGCCAAGCACTCAAACAAATACCCAATTCATAAGAATGATACAAGTAAAAAGGAATATTTTTTCCTAGATTTGTCCTGTCATTTCTAATTGCCATGGGTGACAGATGCATGAGCTCCATGAACAGTATTAAGTGTCATAATTATTTCTGGGGGTGGAAAAAACAATGAAAACTATGTGTATCTTCAGATTTATTTGATGGGTTAAATAGCTACAGAAATACAAGAGAAATTTGATTTAGAAAAGTGATATTGATCAATATCTACCATAGACACCATACATATAGTAGGCCATCAATAAACACCAACATGGAAAGAAAGAGAGTCACCACAACCATCTAACCCTCCTAATTACTGTGCTTGGCCATGTAAAATGTTAGTTGAAAAGTGTATGGAAATATTTGCTGAAAAAGGGTTTTATTTTTCTATGTAGTTAATAATTCTTCTACATTTTAGATGAACAATATATTCTTTCAATAAGGCAATGCTAACTGAATTTGTCATTCAGAAAGCAGGTTAACAATTATCTTTCTTTGGGCACAGTTATTAGCTGTATAGGTGTTGTATCCATGCTGAATAGATTATTCCAGCACAGGAGGTGAAGGAGTCTTCATCTCTTACTGTCTCCCATCGCCCTCAGATTGGACCATCTAGTTGCAAGAACAAAAGCTCAGGGCTCTCTCTGATTCTGCATTATGGTGAATTGTATAATTATTTTATTATATATTCAACATCTATATTTTATTATATATTACAGGGTAATGATAATAGAAATAAAGAGCACAATAAATGCAATGCAATTGAGTCATCCTCAAACTATTCCCCTTTCTGGTCCATGGAAAATTTATCTTGAAACTGGTCCCTTGTGCCAAAAAGGTTGAGGACTGTTCATCCAGTTGATTAATTTATTAAATGTTCTTGTAAAATCACACAGTGATGATGAGCTAAAGTGAAAAGAGTCCTAGATTTGTTCAGAAAACACACAATAGAGTTTACTACTGCTAGTTGGCTGTATAATTTTTATACTACTTAAGCTCTGAGAATCAGTGTCTCAACATGTCTAAGTAGTACTCATATTATAAAGATAAATAAAATCATATTTGAGAAAGTGCTTAGTAAAGCAAAAAACATAACCCAAGTTTAAGGTATTTGAGTTTTCATTATTGTTAATTTCTTTTAAAAATTGACATGAAACTGTTTCTTCACTTTCCAACGAGTTAACTAAAGCACAGAAAACATAAATAATTTTTTTAAAGAAATATTGCTAGAAATATGAGTCAGAGCTCATTGTCCAGTTCCAAGTCCCCCCCTCCATTCCCTTTGTTTATGTTGCCATTCAGTCAATAAACATTAGAGTATTTGGGTGGTCATGTAATTCATCATCCAAAATGAATGCACAATGAAAAGAATTCTTAATAAGCACACTAGAATAAAAGAGGTGAATGCCAGGATTCTCCTGGCAACTCAAGACACAGGGGTACCCTAAATGTTATACACTGGAAATCAAGTAATAAACAAGAAACAGCCTTTGTTCCCAAAGCCTACTGGAAAAAAATAGGCAAAAATGGGCAAAAAAAGTAATGCAGTGTTGTAAAAGCTGAAATAGGTACATGTACATTGTTATTGAATTTGAGAAAGGAGTACTTTAATTATTCTTTAGGGTTTAAGAAACACTTAAAAGAGAAAATGATCTCTGTACTGAAATTTAAGGGCTGAAGTATCCTGAGAAGAAAGTAGTAAATAGCATCTAAATCAACAGAAAAAGTGACTTTTGAAAGTCTAGTGTATGCAAGGAATTATAAATATTTTGGTGTGAGTAGAGTATATATGGTTGAGTAGGGGGAAAGGAGTTTGGAGAGGTTGGAAGAGACTGATCCTGAGCCTTGATGCTTTTCGTAAAGAGATGTGCTTAATCCTGGGGGCAATTGTTGTATTTTTAAGTAGGGAAGCAACATAATCAAAATCTGCATTAACATGTTCCCATTTCCATCATCCCAGTACAAAAGCCCTAAATCTAGTGGGCCCACCTGCTGAAATAAATCAATGTTTTCTAATAGCTTTTAAACATCACACTTTTAATGAATCAGCCATGCAAAAATATTAAAAAAAATCAGCAAGACCAAAACAAACAACAAAACAGCAAAATTCCATCAACTAAAACCAGAAAAGTGTGCTGTAGGAAAATGAAAGACAAGACCCCTTGAGAAAAATATGTTCAGGCCTGAAATCAGAGAACTAAGAATCTTAAATTATAATAAGAAGGACACTCAAAAGAGACCAAAGTGATCCCAATTCAGAACAATCCTTTGACTTAGTTCAAAAACAAAATTTAATCCTCCGCAGAAACAAAAACATCCCCTTGCTGACCCTTTAAATTTCCATTAAGTTCAGCAAAAATATGAAGTCACCATTATGAAAATATAATGCAGACTACCATAAGTAAGAAAGTACAGAAATAACAATAGATTTAGACTTGCAAGGACTTCATATATTAAAATTATCAGGCACATAAAATAACCGTACAAAATGTTTAAGTAAAATAGAAAAGACAAGAAAATATTAACAAATGTCAAGAAATCTACTCTCCAAGAGTAAGAATGTAAACAGACCTGACTCATTAATAGATGGGGTAGGTAAAAATTTAGTGAAGGTAGAGAAGATTTGAAAAACAACTAGTAAACTTGACCCAATGAATACAGTCAAAAATTTGCATCCAATATTTAGAGAGCACACATTTTGCTCAGGCAAACAAGAAATATTGACAGAATATTGACTACATTTTACACTAAAAAATTTCAAAAACTAGTTATATAATGTTTGGAGACATTATTTTATTAAATTAGAAATCATTAATAGAAAAAATATTCTTCTAGAAGTTAAAATATACATTTCTAAGTAATCCTGGCTCAAACAAATCATAAATCTTTGTAAATAGTTGGGTTTGAATGTCAATTAAAATATTGCTTGTCAAATGTCATATAATGCCAATGTACCTAAAGTATTTTAAGAGAAATTAATATTAAGAAAAAAAGAAAAAGAGACGAAAGGAAAAGAAAATGACTTATGCCAGGGATACAAAGCTGGTTTAACTCTCCATCTCAACCACTGTAATTAATCACATAAATAGAATAAGGAAGAAAAATTCTATGATCCTCTCAGTAGACAGAGGTGAGAAAAAGATACCATTCATTATCAACAACAAAAAAATTACCTGATGGAAAATTTACAGAAGGTTTTCAAAATTAAAAAAAACCCCATAAGACTATACTGAAGATAATTAGAGATCTAAATAAATGCCAATGCAGTCCATATTTATTAACAGGAAGACTCAAAATCAGGGGAAATCAATCTTCCTAAATTATAGGTTCAAATACTCCAGTGATAAAACCAGTATGCACATGAAATGTCATTTGCAGCAATGTGGATAGAATTGGAGACCATTATCCTAAGTGAAGTATCTCAAGAATGGAAAACCACACAACATGTTCTCATTAATAACGGGGGGGGCACATGGGCACAAAGTGATACAAAGGGCGTGAGAAGGGAGGAGACTAAGAGGGTGGATGTGAGAAAAAACTTAACCTATCGGGTATAATGAACACCATTCTGGTGATGGGCACACCGAAAACTCTGCCTTAAGGATTGCACAAGATCTACATGTAATAAAAACACTTGCACCCCCTTAATTATCATTTTGAAATTTAAAAATTTATATAGAAAAAAATGAAATGATTTCAGTTCAAAAAAATAATAAAAAGTAAAGCTGAAGTATAGCCAAGAGACTATTAAGGAAAAAATATAGAATAATTTGATCTAATACATACCATAATTTATTATAAAAATATGAATTTGGCATAAAGATAAAGAAGGAGACCAAGTAAACAGAACAGAGAACACAAAAATAGACTTACGCGATATAAAAATATGATACAGGAAGGAGTGAATACTACAGATATGTATGGGAAGGAGAAAAGAATGCTGTTTAGTAAATAGCACTATGACAATTATGTATCTAGGAGAAAGAACACAAAAAAATCAACACCAGACCTATTAAATAGTTAAATATAAAAAAGAAAAGTTATGGTATTCTCTCTTTATAATATTGGAGGTAGAAAAATATTACCTAAACATACAGAGCGTCGACTTTAGAGAAATAATCAATACTTTTGATTATTAAAGTCAAAAACTCAGTCTACAAAGTGGTAGAAGATATCTTCAACACCTATGATCAGTAATAGGTGAGTATTCAAAAAATATGAAGAACTTTAAGAAATCAATTAGAAAAAAGCAATGCAATATTGATATAAGTAAATGCATTTCAAACATCTTTGTGTGTAAGCAGAAACATAAATGTTCAATAAACATGTTAAAAATACTTAAAAATATTCTTCCTCTGGAAAATGCAAAGTAGGAGTCCATGACATTTTTGTACCTGATAAATGGGGCAAAAAATAACATGTCTGCTAAAATTTTGTATTGATGATGATAATATGAACAATGCAAACCTCTAAACACTGCTGGCAGGCATATGAATTGGCACAGCTACAGAAAACATGTTGATGGTAGCTTGTAAAATTGAACAGGTGAAAATCATATGGTCCAATAACTCCAATCCTAGAGAGTCAATTGCGTACAGATACCATGAAATATGTACAAGAATAACTTGCTGCATTGTTTATAAAAGCAAGGACTGGATACAATTCAAATATCCATTAGGTGGAGAATGCATAAATAAATAAATGATATTTCACATAAAGAAATAGTGTTTAGGCTCAGCGCCTGTGGCTCAACGGGCTAAGGCGCCAGCCACGTACACCTGAGCTGTTGGGTTCGAATCCAGCCTGGGCCCGCCAAACAACAATGACGGCTGCAACCAAAAAATGGCTGGGCATTGTGGCGGGCACCTGTAGTCCCAGCTACTTGGGAGGCAGAGGTAAGAGACTTGCTTGAGCCCAGGAATTGGAGGTTGCTGTGAGCTGTGATGCCATGGCACTCTATCCAGGGTCATAGCTTGAGGCTCTGTCTCAAAAAAAAAAAAAAAAGAAAAGAAATAGTGTTTAGCAGTAAACAATATACTACTATACACAACAAAATAAACTACTTTTTAAAAAAATACTGAATGAGATGAGCCAGTTGCAGAAGAAAAATAGAAATAGAATGGAAGTATCGTGGAAATAGAATGTGGGAATAGCACATAGCAACACTAAAGACATTAGTGTTGATTTAATTCTAATTGAATCAGAACCCCTCTTGGAAGAAGGGTTCATGACATATGTTTTATTATATATAAAAAAGTGAAATATTATATATATGTGAAATATATATACATATATAATATGTATTATATATTAATTATATATGTGAAATATATATGTATATGATATATAATATATACTATACATATACATATATAATATACATATATAATATATTTCACATATATATTTTAGCTTTCAAATATTACATACTAAAAGTATGAAAGTCTTTATAGAAAACATTCAGGATAGAAAAATTACTATATAAATATATATGTGAAATATATAATATATTATATGAATATATATACATATAAATATATTATATGTGAATAACATATATAATATATTTCAGATATATATTTTAGCTATCAAATATTACATACTAAAAGTATGAAAGTGTCTTTATGGAAAACATTCAGCATAGCAAATTACTCTGGCTGTTGTGAGAATAATGAATTGGAGTAGAGAAAGACTGGAGGCAGGGGATTAATTAGGAGCTTACTGTCATGCTGAAAAAAACAGTATTTTCAGCTAAGCAGTGGCATGAGTATGGAAAAAGGATGAATGGATTTCCCCAATGAGTGGGATCATTGAATTGTCGACTCATGTTTTGGCTTGAAAAGTAAATGAGCCTCCTATGTATGCCTTGTTGGTTCATTTACTCATTAAATCAAATATTTATGGGGAGTCAAAATTAACTTAAGCACATAGAAAAACTTGCTAAGAGGTCTCCAATAAGTGTTCAGGGAGAAATAAATATGCAAACAGTTTGGAAGAAAACTAAAAGCTGACACTGCTGGCTGATTCACTAATTGGTTGGTCAGTTCCTACTATGGACGTTTGTAATTAGTTGGGCAAAGTGAGAGTCAGGGCAAGTAGGCATCTGGGGATCTTAAACTGACCAGTATCAGTAAGAACTGTGTCCTAGGAAGACTATGAGGGTAAGAGATGTTGATGCTTGGGGGAAGGGAAGAGGGAGGGGCTTATTTGCTCAGAACACTGCCAAGCAGAAAATAATCAGCACATAGTGTAGGTAAACAATTTCTATCTACCTTTGAGGAAGCACAGGTAAGTTAACAGAACATTAACTTGTTGAAGTTAGTAGAACATTAATAGATTAATAGAAAATTATTTTTTCAGGACTTATGTAGACAAATGAATCTCAAACTTTATTGTGCAGAGATCACCTGGGGATTTTATACAAATGTAGTTTCTGGTTTTGAGTCTGTGGCATGGGTGTTAGGATTCAGCCTTTTTTCTTGCCCTCTTTTATTATTTGTATAAATGTAAGTGTACAGCACAATTTTGTTGCATGGACATTATACACCTGAAAAATATACTGTGTACTTATTTAGTGATTTCTTACCACCCACCTCCTCCCGTGAAATCACTTCGTGTGCAGCAAGGTAGATGGAACTAGAGGCCATTCTGAAACATTTCAGAAACAGAGCCAAATACCTCGTGTTCTCACTTATAAGTGGGAGCTACATAATGAGTGCACAGGGACTTAGGGCATGGAATGGTAGACCTTGTATAAGAATTCTTTGAAGCTGTTTTTAGACACTTTAAGGGTCAATAAGTAAGTGAAAATGGATCGATCCTTTTTCCCACATTCCATATCATAGAGCATTCTTTGATACTTTACCACTTAGCAGTCTGTCCACAGAGAATGGGCTGCTTTGTATTTAGGAATTTTGGTACAACACAATCTTTGGAAAAGTCAGAATTCTTGAGGGCAGAAAAGTGTCTTCCTTACTGTCAGAGAAAAACGTTTAATTTTCAAGTGCCTTTATCCTGAATGACTTTTCTCCCTTCTAGCATCTTTGATAGATAAATTGGTATAATTTCCAGCTTGCCACCAGAAAATGTCTTTCTTGATAGGAGTGCATGACTGCACAGCATTCTTGACAGAAGCACATGTTTACTAATATCGGGGAGGGTGAGGGGGACCAGGCTGATCACAAGGGTTCTTGAATCTGAAGGCCAGAAGATGCCAAATTCCTTCATGAGAATTTGATCCTACATTGGACAGAAGACTGCATACATCAGTCCTGATCACTGAGTAACACCAACTTGTGCACATACTTATCTGAGAGACAAAGAGACCAGCAACACGTGTTCGGCGCTTCACGGGTCAAGGGAGAACATTACCAGAGGCCTGGTAATGTTACAGCAAAGGGGACTATTTAGCTTGCAACTGAAGGATGAGAGCACTCTATGTAAGTTGAAATGGGTATTCTAGTCAGAGGAAACGGCACAAGGAAAACCTTGTATGTAGGCTCGGTGCCCGTAGCACAGTGGTTATGGTGCCAGCCACATACATCGAGGCTGGTGGATTCGAACCCAGCCCAAGTCAGGTAAACAACAATAACAACTGCAACAAAAAATAGCCAGGTGTTGTGGTGGGGCGCCTGTAGTCCCAGCTACTTGGGAGGCTGAGGCAAGAGAACCACG
Organism: Perodicticus potto; assembly: GCA_963574655.1. NCBI lineage: Eukaryota > Metazoa > Chordata > Mammalia > Primates > Lorisidae > Perodicticus > Perodicticus potto. The sequence goes on from CAUYRH010109682.1 coordinate 79,832, forward strand.
TAAGCCCAAGAGTTTGAGGTTGTTGTGAGTTGTAACGCCACAGCACTCTACCAAGTCTGACATAGTAAGACTCTGTCTCAAAACAAAACAAAACAAAACAAAACAAAACAAAACAAGAAAACCTTAGATGTTGTCACAGAATGAAGAAAGATTTAGTATGGCCATAGCATAGAATTAACTGAAGAACCTAAAGGTAGATCAAGACCCAGACTTGAAAAGATTTGGATGACATGCACGTTCCAGTCCTATTTTACAGGAGATGGAGGATATTGGCCATTCTGATACCTCTTCAAAGCTCTTTCAAATCTATGTTGGTTATGGTGGTATCAGAGAATGTTAAGGGATAAACCAATCTCTGAATATTCTGTTACTGTAGTATCATTTGTGTCTACTACATCCTTTGTAATCCTAATGCCCTCTCAGCTAGTTCAGGTCCTTATTAACTCTGAACTCCTGACTCAACTTTGTATCTAGTACCTCTGCTTTCTAGTTCATACTACCAAGTGTATGCAGAGTATTCTCCAAACACCACTCTGATTTCACTGTTCTTAAGTTTACCAGTTGGAGGGCTTCCTACTGATGACTGGCTATCTCCCAGCTAACTTAGTTCTAAAGCTTTTCTGCCTACATTTATGTCATTTCTTCCACCCTGTGGAGGATGATCAATGTGATGACCCTGTTCTTTCACAAGAGAGGACTGGGAGGCTTTCTGATCTCTGCAACAACAAACTCTTGCTCCCCATATTCTACTTATTAAAGCTTCATTTAAGAAAAATTCATTCCAAGAAATCTCTCCTGATCTTTCCTGCTATGTATAATAATAATTGCCAGTCCTTGTATAGCATTTTCTAGCTTGTACAACATTTTATAGCTTGTGTGGCACTTAAGTCCTTGAAAGTGTGGAAGAGATAGAGTAAGAATATTATTATCAATTTTTATAGATGATAAAATGATTGGAGAGGTTCCATGACTTAGTGTGAACTGTAGTTATTCTGACTCTAAATCTTATGTTCTAAACTCTGTACATCTTTCTTCTCTGTTTGAATTCTTAAGGAATATTAACTACAATATTTTATAATCATTATCTCAATTACTTGTTTTTAATATAATATACACACATTATACTTAATAAACAAATGTAGTATCCTAGTTCAAATGATTAGACCAATCCGAAATAGACTTTCTTCTTCCTAATTCCCATAGGATATATATGGCCTTCCCACCATAACAGGAGCACTTTTTTCTCCCCAGGTGTTATGCAATTGCCTTAGGATTGAAGTGTATGTGACATTGTATTGTAACTCATTTAATAAACCTGGCAGTATTATCTGCGAGTAGTCTAGTGACTACAGTCCATTCATCTTGGTATCCTCAGAACCTAGCTAAGTGCTCACACAGTAGACACTTCGGGAGTATTTGCTGAGATGCTTAATAGAATAGTGGACCGTGACAGATAATCTTTGAATAATCTGGGCTATGACCAGACATCGATGTGTTTAGTTCTTCTACTTGGGTCAAAGATGGGGAAAGACATCAGGAGACAATAGCTAGGTTCTACAAATTTTCTTATTTTTTCTAAAAGCTTGTCGAAATTCAGTGTGTGTGTATTCTTGTTATTTCTACTGTGCCTTTGTATACAAGAATATGAGGCATTAGGAGTGCCACCATAACCTTCTTACTATCATGACTACTACTGCTATCATTGTCACTATACTACTTTATCTACAACTAATTCTAAACTGAGGTGATAATATATTAGTTTAAGGAGTTACTTCAATAATCAAAATGATGCATACAAAGCTTTAACATACTGTCTAGAATATAGTAAACATCTAACAACTGATTGCTATCATAATATGATTATTGTATTATTTTTATAACTGTTATCACAACTTTTAGAATGACCACCACAGATAACTCCTATTAAGAATTCCCACATACTAAGCACATGGTGCTCAGGACATGTATAAAGTCTATCACATACATTATTGTTAATCCTCACATCAATCCTACAAATGTTGTCATTGTCACTCCCATTTAACAGAAACTAAGGAATAGAGATTTGCTCATCAGCTCTTGACCATAATATCCTTCCCCTTACTGGTCATTATCATTGTTAGGCACCTCACAGGTCAAATAGTACATGCACTTCCCTGCATGCACTTAGAAGACCGTGATAAAATTCTCTAACTATAATTACTCCCTACAAGGAATGCAAACTTTCATTGATATCAAAGCCCTGAAAAATTTGGAGAATGTATCATCTAATTTAATTTCAACCCTCCTGAAGCCAGGGCATAACCAGAGACTTCTTTCATTCCTGGCAACTGAACAAGAAACTGGAAACAGCAACAGGACTGGATTCCAAAATTGTCTGCTCTAATTTTTCTGTACAAGCTGCTTCTGCATTACTTATGACTAGCTCCCATCAAGACTCGGATAATTATGTTATTTCCCAATTCAATGTTACTTATAAGTGTCACCTAGACATCAAATCAAGTTGGGAGTTTCTTCTGAGAACATTTGCTTGTAACTTCCAAGTACTCTGAGAACACAATCTCATGATCCATGAAATAAGTCTCCTAACTAAAAGCCAGACTTCATTTCAATTGGAAGAAAATAATAAAAATACTGTAACTACAGAGAGAAATACATTTGGCCTATATTACCTTCACTCGAGACCCAAGTGGCAGACATCTTCCTAAAAAATATCAATATGTAGAAAATGTGAAGTCTGAGGTTATGCAAAGTTTTGAATATTTTTTCTTGACTCATGAACGTACACATTTCCCATGATCGGCCAGGCCACAGTTTATCATGTGGAATAAAACCATGTAATTTGGAAAGGCTAGATAGTTATTTAGATTATAAGAGAAAAATCACAGGCAGGGTCCATTAATCCTATCAATAATTTCTCTTTTCTCATACATTTTAAATGTAAAACTTAATGGGATCTTTAAGTTAGGGATAAAGAATTAGGTGTCCAGCATAGAATTTATTTTTCTTTGTCTTCATTACCATTGTCATTATCATCCTTATCATAATTACAATAGCAACTACTGTTACTTTTTAAGGGCCAACTACTTCAAGACTAGTTTAGGTGATGTAGATGCATTATCTTTTTTTTTTTTTTTTTTCTTGAGACAGAGTCTCAGTCTGTTTGTTGCTTAGGCTAGGGTATTGTGGCCTCAATGCCATAGCAACCTCAGACTCCTGGGTTCAAGTGATCACCCTGGCTCAGACCCCAAAGTAGCTAGGACTATAGATGTCCACCACAATGCCCAGATAATTTTTTGTCTCTACTTTTTGTACAGAGCAGGTCTTGCTCCTGCTCAGGCTCGTCTCGAACTCCTGAGCTTAAGAAATCCTCCTGCCATGTCCTCACAGAGGGCTAGGATTAGAGGTGTGACACCATGCCTGGCTGGCATTATCTTTTATTATAAGAACTATTTAAGGCAGATGTGTTGCCCTGCATTAAATAATATGGCTCTCTTTCAACTGTACTAGGAGTTCTTAAAAGAACATACATATAACTCATCAGTGGTTTCTAAATTTATATTGTGGGTAGTAGGAGGCAGATTATTCACCACGGGGAGACCTTATCTCTGGTACTCCCAGCAACGACGAACTAGGCAGAATTCTTCTTCACTTCAGGACACATTTCTGACCCTTGAAGGCTGAGGTGAGAGGGAAGCCATAGGTCTCCTGCCCATGAGTGGGAAAGTCCACTGTATCTGGAATCCTCCTCCACATCATTGATTCATCCAGAAATGTGCACATTGAGAAACATGTGGGACCTGGGGCGGGAAGTTGGTGGAGCCAGTCATTGCCCATGACTCAGAGGTCTGAAGGCAGCAGAACTTTTTGATATGTCAGGCTGAAAAATAGTTTAGCCTAAAACTGAGAGGAAAAAAAAGATCACATCTTTATACACTCTTAAAAAATGAAAAAGGCACTGCTTAGAGAACCAGAAACGAGGATCAGGGTACAGAGATGGGCAGGCAGGCCTGGACTAGCAGGGAGGAGCTGTGGGAGTGGGGAGGGTACAAGGGCAGCAAGACGCAAGTACTACCAAGATTTTCTAAGTGCTGCTCCTGAAGCACATTCTCTTCCACACTTGTTGGCTCTGTGTGGAGCCCAAGTGAGTCATTAATTACACATTCAAAGTATCCAGAACCAGCATATCAGCAACCTAACAGTGGTAATTTTAGAAACATTCACTTTAAACCCAGGGCTATACACAACTGTCTATCAACAGTGTTGCGTGTTATTCATATATTTTGTTTAGGTACCATTTACCAGGAGTAAGTTGAATGTAAGGCTTCTTGAACACACTCAAAAAAAAAATTCTAACTCCATTTGTTAACTTTTGTTTGTTTTGCTTTTTCATTAGACCATAACTGTGTACATTACTGCATTTGTGGTGTACAATGTGCTGACTATGTATACAATCTAGAATGTTCACATCAAACTGGTCAATATATCATTCACTTTACTTATTCTTAAAGAATTTACAAAATTTACCATTGAAATTAAATTAGCACCCCAGTGTGTAATACTACATAATTCTAATATTATAAATAAACACATTTTGTAGCATTCTCTCCAGAGTACAATAGCAGAAATTTCAATAAAGTGTTGCACCTAAAAGTGGAAACATAGGCTGTAGAGAAAGAAAGACCCGTGTGTGAATCTTGCCTCTTGCCAGATGATAGCTATGTGATGATGGTAAATTACTTGATCTCCCAAAGTTTCAAATACTTCTTCCAAAAAATGAGGAGCTATGCATAACTTCCCAAGGGACTACTGGGAATATTAATTAGCATAATACATGTGAAACTACTAAGACAGTGCCTGGCACAAGGCAGGAACTTAATAATCCTCCTTTAGAATCAATGATCCATTATTGCCAAGGAATTATTCTCTGGTTACTCCAAGATCTACTTTTATTGTGCATCTACTATAGGTCAAGCACTATGTTGCATGCTGGAAATGTAAACAAAATAAATAAAGTTATAATCTCTTCCCTTGAAGGACTTAAACATTTTTTAAAGAACTTTTAAACTTATTTTGAGTTCCTTGACAAAACTGACTCTTGAACAAATTATTGATTCAAAAACTCTTTTAGTGAAGTACTTAATAACTCAACTGCATTCCAAATTATCCTAGAATATCTCTTGGTCTTCATCTATCAGAATCAACTCTATCAGGTACTCTTACTGTAAGGTATATATAAAGTTCTTTGAATTTGATGTGTTTTTGCTCGTCTTCATGCCTTCCCATATGCTACATGGAAGCACCTACCAACAGGTGTGCCTACCTGGGTATAGTTCAAGTCTTCCTCAGAGGCTTTCTCCAAACTTCCAGGCAATTTACAAAAACCTACCTCTTTGCTTTCATGGCAACCTACATGAGTTTCTGTTTCAGAAGTTACTCAGGGGATTGGGGAAGAAGATGTCAGTTTTCTATCTGTCTTCTTTATAAAATAGATACTTACTGGAGGGCAAAGATCTTTTCTAATTCATATTTATATTTCCACGCTTAGCAAAGTGCCTGATGAATAGCTGGTGATCAATAACTGTTAAATGAATAATTGCATCAAATAATGAATGACCTGGTTGTAGTTGAGATGGAGAAAGAAAACAGATGACCAGGATTGCCCAGCACACAAAACAGGTTTTGTCTGTTCATTTGTCTAAAACAGCTCCCATAGCTTTCTGCATGAGGCCAAATCTCTCTGACAAGAACATTTGGTATCCAAATTACATACTGCACAGCATGAATCCTTCCTTTCCTTCAACTGCCTGTTAATTATAGTGTCACCTTTGCTCTGTCTTTTCCTGAATCTTCTAATCCCTGAGATACAATAGCCAATTTTACTGAGGATTTTCTTAACTGTATAAGTAGATTCTTCCCTTCCCCATGAGACACACTTTTGTAAGAAGCAGAAGGAAAATCTGTCTTCTCAGAGTTCAAAGGTAAGAAGAATTACAATATTATTAAAAATTATTTGAGGCTGAAAAAATACTCCACTTTCTCCCCCTTTTTCCTTTTTTGCATCAAATTGTAAAAACCAACCTGCTGTAGAGTGGCTGTGGAGATGCTAGGAGCTGTCACTGGAGACCAGAAGCATCTCCAGACTCCTGAAGCTGACAGCTCCTCGAAGCCTACTGGGAGATTCAACTGCTGAGTTCATTTGATCACCCTGGCAGGAGCGCCCAGGAAAAGTTTCTGTTCTTCATCTGAAAACTTTGAATATATCAACTTCTTCTTCAGGTTCTAATATTTAGCCAAGTGTTCTGGCAATCCCTTTGTCATTCTCTATTTTTTGAGGCGGTATCTTGGGCACATCTTATTCATTTCTGTCCCCAGTCCCTAACTGAACTTGACAAAGCAGGCTCTCCCACATGCACCCACAAGCCTGGTGGGGGGATATGACTGAGAAAGAGAAAAGGGAAAAGGTAAGAGAGTGAAGAGAGAGGGAAAAAGTTGTAGGGAGAGTTGATGACGGGGAGAAAGGAACTGGTGGAGGGAAAGAAGGAGGGAGAAAGAAAAGAGGGGAAACGGAGAACAAATTCCTCATGACTTTTCCTCATTAACCTTACGATAGGCAGAGTCTTAAAATAAATAGAAAACACCTCTAAAATGTCCATAGTTACTGTGCATCAGCACAAAGCCCCTCTCTAGGAAGTTGGTGGCTTCTAAGGTCACTAGCGTGAAAAAGAGATGTACCAGGTTTGTGTTCGCTGCCTTTCGGCTTGGCCTACTGGAGAAGACTGGCAGGCTCAAGTAACGAGTGGCATCCCTCAACCCTCTCCTTTATAGATCTGTCAAAGAATCCTTACCACCAGCCCGTGCTCATACCCTTACTTCAGTGCTGCATGGTGCTGACTACGGCGTCTGCAACTGACGCAGCAGCTCAGCTTTCGGCCTCAGCAGATCTAGTGGTTTCTTAAAAGCCCCTGGGGTAGGAGAAGAAGGCAAAGAGCCAGAGTCTGAGGAAATAACTCAGAAGGGGCAATGGGGCCTTTATAAAGAGTGTTTGGAGAGTTTCTCTACCATGTTTTTAATCCTGAGGTTATATTTGGGGTAATTCTTTTGCTACTCTCTCTACTTCTTTCTGCAATGTAATTTCAATCTAGGTACCCTTTGCATTGAAATTTGCTGGGCTTTTGACTACAGGGACTTCATTTTCCTAATAACATCTTTTAAACTATAATAATTTAAATGACATTTGTTATGTAATCAAAACCTGGAGGAACATAACAATAAGGAAAATTTAAGAAACAAATGCATCATCTTATTTTTTAAAGATAGCTTTTGATAGTCTTTTTTCTTATGTATTGATACATACATTTATTTCATGTTTTCTACCTGCTTTAAATAGCTGAAATTTTTTCTTTAATAAAAATTTAATTCAAACAAAAAGGAAAAGAAAAAATAAATTCACCTCAATATAATTCTGATGGTTTAACTGTTCATGTTTTAGCAATCCCTTGTCAGGAAGAAGGGAGTGAAGAAAGCTCTGGAACTCTAGCGGTTGGCCTCACTATTTACTTCAACATTTGGACTCGCTGTTCCTTCTTTTCCTGATATAACGTGACAGCCAGTCAGAATTATCACCTTATCATTTGTTTGGTTTTTGCAGGAAATATGTTGTCAATCCTGTGAATTCAGTCTGAGTACTTCTCAAATGCCTTTCTCACACAAAAATGTGTTTTGTTTCTCTTATGAGCCATATTAATGGAGCATCAGGGCAGAAAAAGGAAGATTTTAATGGCAAACCAGGTGACCATAAGTAATAGCAGGTTGTCTATCCAAAGGATTCACTAGGTAGTCTGTGTCCCTTATTGGATAGAGGCTGTATTTTTTACATTTTTCATTTCTCTCAGGCCTAGTCTAGTAATTAGCCCATGAAAGACTTACAGTCCATCAATGAATGTTTGCCTAATGAATGAGTGCATAAATAAGTGAACAATCAAAAGGTAGGGAGGAAGATTGGTCATGGGATAGTAACATTTTTAGGGAGGAAGATTGGTCATGGGATAGTAACATTTTTAGGGAAGAAGATTGGTCATGGGATAGCAACATTTTTAGGCCCTATTACATTATTTTGGGAAGAATGAACAGTGTGCTATAGAGCAAGGAATGAACAATTTAGTCAGAAATCCAACTTAACGCACACAATTGCAATACAACTTTACCGATCTTCCTTTGTTGTCTATCAAATGGTCACAACAACATCCTTAGCTGTTACAGTGATTAAATGAGATCATTGCGTAAAAGTCAAAGAAACTTGTAAACAACACGAATCCCAGGTTCAAAGTTGATGTTACAATAAGCTGTGCTTCATTATTAACTTCCCCTGATACAGGCACATAAAATGGTAACAATAATGATAAAAAAAATTTTATTGCAAAGAAAGTTTTAAAATTGGTATCATGAGAACTGGGTTGTAGTGCTGTTTCAAGTAGCCTGAAATAATAGAAAAATGATGGATTTAGGAGAAAGAGAGACATGGGCACAAATTTTTGTCCTGCCACTTCTAAGCTGTATAATTTTGGACAAGTTGATTAACTTCTCTGACGTTATTTTCCTTTGGTAAAATTTTTATTATGACTTCCAAGGATTATTACGAGAATTAAATAAAAGGAAGAGCAAAATCCCTAACATATGCAGTGTTTAGTTAGTGATATTTCACTTGCCCTTTTCTTCACTGCCCCCACCCCAAGCCCTGCTTAAACCAGTGACAGGCATATACATGTACACACTGTTCATACGCAACAATTTTGCCTAGTCCACTATCAGACCTGCATAACAAACTGTGAAATGGAAGTTTGCTATGTTGAAATATTTATACCAGACTTCAAACATAGGAACTGGGAGGTCATTCTTTCAAAAATGTAGCACTTCTCAATCCTGCTAATTTTGTTTCTTTTCTAAGAAAGAATCAGACAGATCCTCATCGATCATTTTGCTCAGGTGCCTCTCACCCTCCAAGTAATTTCACTAAAATTTCAGGTTATTTTATCATGTTTGAAAAAAAAATTCTGAAGATAAAGATCCTTGCTGAATCTACTAATTTTGAGGTCAGCTGACCTAAATAAAGACCAGCACTCCTTCTGAGAGCAGAGTGAAATTCTGAAAAAAGAAAAGACACTGGAAAATGTAGATTCAATCCCATTCTACAACGGAGCTAAAAGAAGCAGTTGCCATAGTAAGGTGACAACCTAAAGTTAGATTTAAGTTTGAAAAGTTCCAACTTATACTAAGTGAATCATATGTAACAGCGAAGACAGATCAAGCAAATTTCAGATGATTCTTCTAACACAATTAAGTCATCTTTAAAGGTAAATGTCAAAATTATTTAATAACTGAAGCTTTAGGCCTCGTGGCTTGGTCTTTTCCCTTAGCCTCTTTTGTAGCTACTGAAAATAAGATCATATTTTTAAGTTCCTCTTCTCTCAGAAAAACCAAATTTCTCCCTCTCTCAGATTTATTGCAGGCAACTTTCTCTCTTTGGGTAAGAAAAGTCTTTTATATTTTACAAATAAAAGGAGAGATAAAGTGTATACCTTCTTCATAAATCAATAACTACAGAATAATTTTTTGAGCAATTGCATAGCTTTCCTCTCTTGGGTAAGCTCCTTAGCCTTAAATAGGACTCTGTTCCTGAGATGGAAAGAAGCACTGGCTACAAAGAAGAATTTAAAAAATGGTTGTTTATGATCAGTGTATATTAACAGTGTAGCCATTTAAAGAGTGACAAGGCCATTTAACAATAATCATTCTGGAAATCCTCTATTCAATTATCCCTTTTTAAAAATTCTTCTATAGATCCCCTAACTTTTAGAATAAAATTCAGAATACTCAGTGTATTTATACAAAGTTTTTCTTGATTTGGCCCCTTTCTACCTTTCCCAACAACACATGGATAATTCATTCCAGCCACATTTAACTATGAGCCAGTACCGTGACTCCTTGGAGCCTGTGTCTACCCTGTTCACTCTCAGATATTTTTCCTTTTCTCACCCACCCCATACCCTGCTGCACGTGCTTTTGGGGGCCTAAATATCACTTATCCGTTAAGCATCAACTCATCCTTCCCTTATTTCAAACACCTTCCTTGGGCACCTCTTCTTCCCTCTCCTGGACATCAATAAGAATCTTGACTGTCCTATGATTCCCCACCACATTACTTGGACCATAGAATTTTCACCCTGTGTTATGACATTTGTTAAAAAAAAAATCAGTTCCTTGAAGGTAGGTTTTGTGTCTCATTGTTAATGACATATGGATACAGAACATGCTCTGTGGAAGACCCTCATGGATGCTAGCAAATGCTGATGATGGCTGGTTGGACGGTTGATTGTGGATAAGGCTTGCTTCCTAGGAACATACAAGTCCAGGGTCATCTCATGATGCTGAGGCTGAGCAATTCACATCCATTGGCCTCCTTTCACTATCACTATTCTAGTATATTTGGACTGAGTAAAATAACAAAGGCAGCTATAAAGGGGAACATATTTTAAAAAGTAATAATAAAAGCATGCTGTACTATCTCAATAACTGAAACAGTACAATGGATAGATCAGGATCATTGGTGCACAGTGAAGCATGTTCTCTGAAGAAAAAATATATATATATACACACATATATTCCAAAAACACTCTGCACATCTGCCCTATTTGCATTTAAGACATTTGCAGCTCAGGCATGAAAGCGTATGTGAAGAGTATGTCAGGAAATTCGAGTTGGGAGACCTGGATTTGAGCTCTAGCTTTGTTTCAAGCCATCTGTACTTCCCTGGATCAGCCATTTCATCTCTCTAGTTCTCAGTTTTTCCCACTCAGTAGATCTCTGATGTCCTTTTTAGTCCATAAGTCTTAAAATGTAGACATTCTAAGCTGGCAGAGCACCCAGCACACAGAAAGTATTTTTAAAAATAAGCATCAAATGAATGAATGAATGACATTCTCCTTCCCCTGTCTGCTTCTGAGGTTTTGCAGCATGAGCCACAGGCTGTGATAATAAACTCCAAGAGTGTCCCACAGCATTAAGAGCTTCAGCGGCACTCAGTATGCTCTCAATTGGCTTAAACAAACACTTCAATGACACAGCATAAGAGCAGAAAACGGGGAACCTCAAAGCTGGCAAGGAAATGAAGAGGCAATAGATGCAGATTATAGGATCAATCCAAAAGCTCATCAGAAAGGCACAATAATTCAACCCACTGGAGGAGGGAATATGAACGGGGCCTCTGCAAAGAGCAAGCAGAGGATACATTGAAAATAACAATGCTTTAGTTTGCTTACTGAGGAGCTCTTCGGCGAAAGAACAAAACAATAGACACTTCTTCCCAGACAGTAAAAATGGAAGATACAAAATTGGCATATGTCATGACTGGTGCACCCCTGTGTCCAGACCCTCTGGGCAACTGTTGCAGGTAAATCCAGTGCTGCCCTTCTGATGAGGACTCCATTGTCAACCTGCCAACCCTTCTCCACTCCCTCCCACCCTCCCTCGGGGCCAATACTTCACACCCTCAATTTTAATCTGAAAATCCCACACCCTCTATGGCCATAATTTCTTGTCTAGCAAATGCTTAAAAAGGAATGTGAAAGATAGGCAGACTTACGTGGAAAGCTGAAGCATTTATAGCTTAGAGCACCCTGCCCATAATTAACACCTATTTGCTTGTTACGTAGATTATTTGAATTATAGATAAACACATAAGTATAAAATACATCCCCCCCAAAAAACTATGTATTTCCCTCATTATTTTGTTAAGTACTTTAATAGCAGAGATAGAAACAAAGATAAAAAACAAATCACCTCGGCTGGGCACAGTGGCTTATTCCTGTAATCTTAGCATTCTGCTGAGCTGCTTGAGTTCAGGAGTCAGAGATCAGCCTGAGCAAGAGCCAGACTCCATCTCTAAAAAATAGATGGGCATGTGGCAGTCGCCTGTAGTCCCAGCTACTCAGGAGGCTGAGGCAAGAGGATCACATGAGCCCAAGAGTTTGAGATTGCTGTGAGCTAGCACTCTACCAAGGGTAACAAAGTGAGATTCTGTCTCCAAAAAAAAAAAGGAAAGAAAAGAAAAAAGCAGCTAAAGTTCCAGGTGATTTACTAAGTATTTGCACACAATACTTCATTTAATTCCTTTAAGATCTCTGTCATCTTCCTCATTTGACAGAAGAGGAAACCAAAGCTGAGGGGTCAAGTAACTCTATCACAAGGTCACACACTTGAAAGTGGTAAAGCCAAGATTTGCAGTCTGCCTCTCACACTTGTTCTCCTAGCTATGCCGTACTGTCACATTTTTCTCCACATATTCTTCCCGTACAAAAATATGTACTCTGGCATTTAACCAACCATTGTTTCTTCCTTAAGTAAGGGGTAAATGAGAAATAATGAAAGGCTGATAACAAATGAAGGTATTTATACCTTAGAATGGTTTGAGAAAACTTAAGAGACCTGGTTGAGGCTAGTGGCAAGAGAAATGTGTTGGCGTTCCCTGAATGGCTAAGTAGGCTGCGGGTGTAAATTTCCCTTTCTGCCCTTTGCTAATCTGAGAAATGCAAATCAGTTCTTTTTTCCTTATAAACTATGAGTGAAAAAATACACATTCACATGCATGTGTGTGAAAACCAAAAATTGAATGTACCTTTTAAGCCTTCAGGGATTCATTTTGCCTATAAATAGCCACAGTTCCCCCTCAAATTCTAATGCCTGGGATTTATTTGCTACTTATACAGGGTTAAGCAGTATTGAACAGTAGTTGTACTATGACACTGAAGTTGAGAAGACGAGGTTTAATTCCCTATTCTGCTATCTACCAGCTGTGCCTCCGTGGCCAAGTTATTAAACTCCTAGGAGTCTGGTTTTCCATCGCTGTGAATTGTGGAGAATAATATCTACTTTGCAGGATATTCTGATGTTTAGAGATCATGTTTGTACAATTCTTACTATCATTTGGGGCACAAAATAGACATACAGAAGTGAAAATTTTATGCCAAGTAGAGACAACATTGTTTTCTTATTCTGACATATTTTTTCTTACTTTCACACTGGAGATACTTCTACTCATAATGTAAATTTTAATTCAAATGTCACATCATTGATTTATTCAGGTAACATTTATTAAGAAACCACTATAATGCCATTTGCTTAAAAAAAGCTACTGTGAGAAAAAATTAAAACTTTTTGTATTGCAAGGTGTGTACACTTCAATGGATAGATTAACAGACTATTATGGGATGTGTAGTAAGCACACAAAGGAATGGAATTCCAGCAGACTTTGAAGGTCCAAGGATAGGATGCAGGGGAATCAGAGAAGCCACTGGAGAAGGTTACAAGGAGTTTCCCTTAGAGAGGTTACAGAGAAGCTTACGAAGTTTCCCGACACCTCAGGCTACATGATCACTCTTTTCTGTGAATCCATCACCACATGGTTTATATCTCAATCATAGCATGATTCATAATGAACTGAATGACTCTAATTACCTATCTCTGCTGATAAACAGTGAACAACTTGAAAGCAGTGACCATGACTTTGACTAAGCTGAATTTTCAGTATCCCCCATAGGGTCTAAAATAGAAAACCAAGACTCATTAAATGCCTACAAGAATGGAATTAAATTCACATAGACCTTCAAAAGAACAGGTGATTAAATAACATGATAAACTAAAACCCAAAACTTCAGGGGAAGAGGTAAAGTCAGGAGCTTGGGCTCTAAAAGAGATAAGAGAAAGAGAAACCTGACTTCATCTGTTCTTATTGAAGAAAGTTCAGATTCAGAGCTAAAGGAATGCAGAAGGCAAAATTGCCAGATAACACTCTCTCGACACCTCACCTTTTCCATGGTCTATGATTTAACTCAGGTTTAGATCTGAGGTCCATAGCCCAAAATGATACTTGTAGAGTCTGGTTCATAAAGCAACATTTTCAAAACATGGCATTCCTAGCGCAAAGTAAGAGGTACGTAATTAATTCTTACAGGATTTCATGGCAAAACTCTGAGTTTTTGTGAGTCTTAGAAAAAGTTAAACATTTATGACATGCCAAAATGAAGCTCTTTTAGCCTCCAGTAATGACTTCAGTGGCTTTCTTAACTATATTGCATTCTGTTTATATTATATTGGCTTTAAATGAGCTGGTAGAAATTTCTTTACCTGGCTGATTGATTTCATCTCTGATTTAGTAGCTTTAACCTCCACTTTCATTTTGATTCAATATTAGATGTATATGTTTAGTACACTATCTCAAAATCTTGCTAGATTATAAATAAGTAGTTTTAACAAGAGAAATAAAAATAGACAGATATAATGAAGAGTAACAATTGTAACCCTTGCTTTACCTCCTACTTGGTCCAAATGTGTCCTTGCCCCAAAATGGAAGGTTAAAGGACCATGAATAGATAATTTCACTTTCCTTAAAATTCAGCTTTGCTTTTTTTTTTATAAAATCATAGCTGTGTACATTAATGTAATCATGGGGGTACAATGTACTGGTTTTATATATAATTGAAAACATTTTCATCAAACTGGTTAACATAGCCTTCACGGCATTTTCTCAGTTATTGTGTTAAGACATTTATATTCTACATTTACTAAATTTCACATGTACCCTTGTAAGATGCACTGTAGGTGTGGTCCCACCAATTACCCTCCCTCCACCCATCCTCCCTCCCCTCTCCTCCCTCTCTCCTTTCCCCATATTCTTGGACTATAATTGGGTTATAGTTTGCATATGAAAGCTATAAATTGGCTTCATAGTAGGGCTGAGTACATTGGATATTTTCTTCCATTCTTGAGAAACTTTGCTAAGAAGAATATGTTTCAGCTTCATCCATGTAAACATGAAAGAGGCAAAGTCTCCATCTTTTTTAAGGCTGCATAATATTCCATGGTATACATATACCACAATTTATTAATCCATTCATGGCTTGATGGGCATGATTAAAATCCAGTGGGAATTTACCATGGGAAAGAGAAATGATACTAGCATTTAGTATGTGTCTACTATGTGCCAGGCATTATCCAATGTCATCTCATTTATATCCTATGGTGACATCCCTCGTTTTTATAAGGGCAGAAGCTCAGACTCAAGAAAGTGAAGATAAATAACTGTTCAAGATAAAAAACAAAAGGAGGGTGGCACCTGTGGCTCAAAGGGTAGGGTGCTGGCCCCATAAGCCAGAGGTGAAGGGTTCAAACCCAGCCCTGGCCAAAAACTGCAAAAAAAAAAAAAAAAAAAAAAAAAAAA